>PVIJ01010189.1:0-61794 GCA_004024925.1 Scalopus aquaticus | reverse complement strand
CCGTATGTTCATTGCAGCACTGTTCACAATAGCAAAGGTATGGAAGCAACCCAGATGTCCAAAAATAGATGATTGGATCCAGAAGATGTGGTACATATACACAATGGAATACTATTCAGCATGGAAAGAAGATAAACACATGCAAATTGCAGCGACATGGATGGAATTAGAGGGGATCATACTCAGTGAAATAAGCCAGAAAGAAAGAGAAAAATATTGAATGGTTTCACTTATAACAGGACTATAAGGAAACCAAATAGGAGAGAGACAATCAGCAGGGGGGGGGGAGGGGCAGAGGCGGAGGGAGGGAAGGAAAATTGCACAAAATGGAATAGAAAAGAACACAAGGGACCATGGAGATGGATCACGGGTGAATTGGTGGTGGGCTACCCAAGGGGAACACAAAATGTAAAAGACATAAATAACAATAAAAATATATATTAAAAAAAGAAAAAAAGAAACTCATACTGAAAAAAAAAAGAAAAAAAAAAATTTAAATACAGAGGACATATGAAATAGACCGAATTTTGTGTGACATTAAAGACTTACTGATAACTTGTTAGGTAATTATAAAGGCAGTATGTTTATTTGTAGTTACACAGATTAGTATTTAAGTGGACTAGTGCACTATTGTTGAACCTGGGGAATAGGTACATGGGAATATCTCTACCATCTTTATTGTTGTTCATCACAAAAAGTTGAAAATGATCGAAAGTTTTAAATTACATGATTAAATACAAATAGTAGTATTTTAAAATGTACAACCAATCCAAGCAATAATTTCAGGAAATTCTCAGAGGCCAAAAATGAATCCAGAGGTAGGTACATGTACTGAGGTCACCAGCTTCCCCAAACACATTTTCTATTGCCAGTTTCCTATTTGCTTTTAATAAACTCATAGGAACAGTAGATTTGGCCTAAGGTTCACAAAAGTGGTCAAAACAAAGGACCCTATGTAAAACTGGGAAACCAAATCCTTATAAACTCAATGAAAGGTTCTACTAGGAAAATATTTCTCCAACCATTCGGATTGAATGTTTGTATCTCCTCAAAATTCACATGTTGAAAGAAGCCACACATCACTGTGGCTATATTTGAAAATGTATCATATATGGAAGCAAATACGATTATATAAGGTTATAAAGACAGGACCTTGATATAACCAATTAGTGTTCTTATAAGAAGAGACACTAGAGGCCTATCTGTCACTTCTAAACAGAAGAAAGACCAGGTGAGCTATAGCAAGAAGGCGCCCAACAACATGACAGAAAGAAAGCTTTCACCAGCAACTAATTTGCTAACACTTTAATCTTAGACTTCTCGGCTTCCAAAACGTGAGAAAAATAAATTTATGTTATTCAAACCACACAATCTATGCTACTCTGTTACAGTAGCATGACTACACTAATATGCCAACAAAAATGATGCTTTTTTCACTCTGACAGTAAATGGAAAGGGCAAATTTTTTTCCATAGGAATTTCTGATCAAGGCCTTGTCCTTTTTTCATCTGGGATCAATTCTTACTACCTATGTGGTTAAAATGGCACAACAGGTTTCTGTGGTGTGTGTGTGTGTGTGTGTGTGTGTGTGTGTGTGTGTGTGTGTGTGTTTAGGAAATCACCCTCAATCTATGTCTCAAAGAAGTCCCACAAATTAACCTCTATAAAGCATGAACTCAAAATTAAAGAAAATAAAATGACAAACAAATTTTCAAGAAAATAAGTTACAATGATTGAGACTCAGCACAAAAAAAGCAACAGTATAAAATACAAACACTGTAAACTATGAGATAAATAATATATAACTATGTTTTATTACGTTCCAGGGCACAAAATAGAAAATGAAAGACATGAGTTAATAGCAAAGGATTACTAAAAATAGGTAGCTCCAAACAAAGAATAAAATAAAATTTCCAGAAAGAGAAAACACCTATTTAAAATAAATCTTTAAAGAATAAACAACAGATTGACCATATCTGAATAGAGAATTAGGACTATAAAATAGACTGGGTAAACATTTCTAGAACATAGTGGGGAAAAGTTTAGAAATTAGATAAAAGCCAATAGATAGAATCAAATGGTCCTGCATATTGAGTCATAGGTAGCCAACAAAATGCCTTTGATAAAATGAAAAAAAGAGGTAGCATTAACATTACTCAAAAAGAAAAGTTTGGCTAGGAATTTTACAAAATTGAAATATGAAAGTATACAATATATAGTGCACAAAATATATATATATTAAACCCCGAGAATTTATTAAAAAGAAACCAAATCTAGGCTCACAGAGTAAAAAATACCAAAGCTATAGCATATATCTTAAAATCAGCTAGAAAAGAAAGATAAACCACAGAATTAAAACAACTTACTAGGAAGTAAAATAGAAACTTAAGAGTCAAATTACACCTTCAAAGAACACGGGGAAAAATAAAACAAAACAAAACTAGAATCTTGTACTATGAAAATGCGTTAGAAAAAAAGCATAGAGGGGCCTTCCTGGTGGCACAGTGGTTAAACTCTGTGAGGTGGAGCTGTCGGCAGCGGCTACTCGATTTCAACTCCCAGCCAAGGAGATTCCCACATGGCATTGCAGACCTCTCCCGCCTCGCCAGCTGCTCCCCTCAGCAGTGTATTTCTGATCTGCCTGTTCTGCTCCCTACTCTGTCTCTGGTGAACCCTCTCGCCACCCCACACCTCTGGCCTGTACCCTCCTAGCTTGTATGTATAAATAAATAAATCTTTAAAAAAAAAAAGAAAAAAAACATACAATAAAAACACTTCTGGATGAGCAAAGGAAACTGCATTACATTAGACTTAATAAAAATTTAGGAACATGTACTCAGGGAAGACTAAGAATCATCAGGAAACCGAGAGCTCAAGACACACAACATGGCAGACTAAACAGGCTGGAATCACCCTCTCCCTTGAAAACAACTGGAAAAAAAAATGATATGTGCTCCTAAAAATCCAGATGCTTCAAATCAGCTAAACAACTCCAGGATATCCCCAAGGAGTTCAAGAACTAAGGCTGTGGATGCTGAGGGAAAAGAATAAGAGATGAAAGAGGACATGTCAGGGCCAAGGGTCTACTTCCCAAGCCATGCGGAGGGAAACTCGGGACATAGCAAAGTTCCTTAGAGGAATTTTCCTGATGCAAGGGTGAGCCCAGGCCCACCCCTGGGCTGTGGGAGCTCTACCTACTACAACCAAGAAAGTTGGGATCCCTACAATTGGGGCAGCATGGCAGCTGAAAGCTTGCTCTCCTCCCACCTTCTGGAATAGATAAAAGAAACCCAGACCGAGCGAGGGCAGACTCCATAAAAACACAACAGCAGAAAGGAGTTCACAGGGAACTCACAAATCCTCCAGGAAGGCAGACCAACAGCGTGCGCATCCCAGGTCTGCAGAAGCAGCAGCTGAGTCAAGGCGGAGCGGGTGGCGAGCTTGAAGTGAGCGCACATGCGCTCACCACACACAGGCTGCCTCTGAGCAGAGTGGAGTCATTCCCAGAGAGTGAACTTGGATATGGATATTGCCCTTCCCGCTGGGAGGCCCATGCTGCTTAGATAACAACTGGGGTGGGGGGACAACAGGGAGGTGGGAAGGAATGTGAAGACAACCTAAACATGGGATACAGCTTACTGAGGAATAAAACAAAAGGTGGAGGTGACCAGCATCACGCCTCAAGCCAAGATTGCATAATAAAGTCCTAGACCTGCCCCCTCCCTCTACCTCACACTGAGGTAAGCTAAAATATGGGTAAAGATAAATCCTCAGCACCCCAGCCACATAGACACATTTATAGCAATAACGAAGGCAATATAGATCAGTCCAATTTCCAATCTGGCAAGCAGCTCTCCTGCCCACCTGTGACTATGAAGGTGCCTTGCTTTTTCTTTCTGCTTTTCTACTAAACCTGTCCTTTTAAGATGTAAAATTAATTAATTAAATAATTAATTAATAAGGCAGTATACATCCTTAAGAAGCAAGGAATATCTCAACATAAGATAGAAAAGCAAAATAAGAAAGACAGAAGTCCAGGAAAAATATAAAGGAGACAGGTACAGAAAACTATCTGACAATGACTTCAAAACAACAATATTGAAAATGTTAAATGAGCTATTTGAAAATCAGTCAAAGGGAGATAAGCAGACACAAGATCTCAGAAAGGAGATCCAGGAATGAAGAAAGTTCTTCACTAAAAAGATGAATATATAAAAAGATCACAAAAAGAGATTCTGAATGAAATGCAGACAAACTTACTGCTTTAAATAGAAAGAATCAAAACAGCAGAAAAGAGAATATCAACTGTAGAAATTCAAATAAACTATCGATACAAATTTAGAAGAACATCAAGAAAATGGAAAAATGAGCAAACTCCATGAGAAATATCAGATTCAATTAGAAGAGGAAACTTATGATTATCGCACACCCCAAAGGGGAAGAAATAGAAATAGGTCCAGAAAATCTATTCCAAAAAATAATAAATGAGAACTTCCTAAATCTATAGAATGAATTAAATATGGGAATCCGGCATGCATAAAAAGCCCTAAATTCTTAAATGCAAAAAGATTTATACTCAGACATATTGTGAAACTATCAAAAATAAAAGATAAAAAATTTGTAGGCAGCAAGGAGAAAAAAATAACTTATAAGGACTCCCAAATTATGATTTACCAGGATTTTAATCCAGACACTTTCCAAGCAAGAAGAAAGTGGAAGAAAATATTTGCAATTCTAAAGACAAGAACTGTGAACCAAGATTCCTCTATCTTGCAAAGTTATCAATTAAGTATGAAAGGGTAGTAAAGGTTTTCTCAGACAAACAGAAGCTAATGGAGTTTGCCACCACCAGACCTGCTAGTCAATAAATAACAAAAGAACTTTTCCCACAAGAAAAGAAAAACTGAAGCACAAACTCCTTAGAAAAACAATAAGAGCAATATAACACCAGTACCAAGAGCAAGAATACTATGAGTCAACAACACAAGATACAACCCTTGGGTCAATGAAGAAATCAAAGAGATTAAAAAAAAAATCTAGAGGGCCTCCCTGGTGGCGCAATGGGTTAAGTTTCAGCACTAAGAAGCTGTATGCAGCCACTGCAGTAGGAGTTCCAACCCCAGCCAGGGAACTTCCCACATGGCGCAGCAGACCTCTTCTGCCTTGCCCGCTGCTCCCTTCAGCAGTGTGCCTCAGTAGATCTGCCTGTTCTCCCCACTCTTCTCCCCACTCTGTCTCTGGTGAATACTCTCACCCTCTCGCCCCCGTCCCCACCTCTGGCCTACACATTAGTTCTTGTATGCATAAATAAATAAATAAATAAATAAATAAATCTTAAAAAAAAAATCTAGAGACTAATGAAAATGGGGAGAAAAGCTACCAAACCCTATGGAATGTTTTTAAAGCAGTACTACATGAGAAGTTCATAGCAATGCATGCCCACATACAAAAATACAAGTGAGATACCAGTTTAACTACGCAGGTGTTACAGATGCAGATGCCAGTGTAAATCTGCAGTTGAAGAAACTAGAAAAATAACAAAAGCACTCAATAAGAAACAAAACCAGTAGAAGGCAGGAGATAATAAATAATAGTAAGAAATAATAAATATTAGAGTAGAGATAAATGAAATACAAGACAAAAAGTTCAAAAGATCAGCAAAAACAAGAGTTGGCACTTTGAAAAAAATAAATAAAATTGATAAGCTATTAGATATGTTTACAAGGAAAAGAGAGAAAACAAATTAATAGAATCAGAAATGAAATAGGTGAAATTAAAACAGACACTGCAGAAATACCCAGGATGATAAGAACCTTTTATAAAAGTTTCTATGCAAACAAATTGTACAACCTAAAAGAAATGGAACAATTCTTAGACTCATATAAACAACAAAGATTGAATCAAGAGGAAATAGACAGCTTAAACTGACCAGTCACAAGTGCTGCAATTGAAAGAGTAATAAAAAGCTTCCTCAAGAGCAAAAGTCCAGGACCAGATGTCTCCACCAGCAAATCCTACCAAACCTACGAAGATCTAATATCTATCTTGTACACACTCTTTAAAAATATTAAAGAGGGAGGTAACTCCAGGGTCACATTCTATTGTACTTTATATAATGATGCATTCTGGGATTATGATTTAGGAAATCTAAGTCCTATAAGATAATACAATGTTAATGCATAAGGTAAATTAGGAAATTTATGCAAAGGGTAACTATAGGAAAATGTATGAAATATACTAGGAATGAAAACTGAAACATAAGTATAGATGCAGCAGAAAATTTTAAAGGAAAATAATTTTAAAGGAAAACTTTGAAAAAGTTTTCCTCAATAAATATGAAAATCTAAAAGAAATGGAGGAACCCCTTGAAAATCATAACATATTGAACTTGGCTAACAAAGAAATAGGAAATCTAAAGACGTCTATAACTATTACGGACAGTGAATAAAAAACTCAAATGTATTCCTATGAGGAAAACATTAGACTCAGTTTTGTAGCTAAGTTCTATCAAACAATCAAAAGGTGGAAAAACTTCCAACATATACGGAACTCTTCTACCAAATTAAAAATAAAAGAGGCACACTCACCAACTCAATTATCTGACTAATAGATACTAAAAGTAGATAGTCTCACTGTAATCATACATGTGAAAACCAAACGAAATCTAGCTGTATACATATTTGCATTTTAATACATAAATTCATGATGGCCAAGTTGATTTTATTCCAGAATGTAAACTGGGTTTAATATTAATGAACCCATTAATGTGATTCAACCATTATTAAGATAAGTTTATACTTTGTGACAATTTAGTGATAATAAAGTAAGATATTATGTAAAACATCTAACAGAGAGTCTAACTGCTGTTAGAAAGAGCTCAATAAACACTCTCTTCCTCCTCCCTTCTAAAATGCTAATGAACCAGAGTATCATTTTCTTTGGTTATAAACAACCAGCTCTGACAAACTAATCAGAAAGAAATTTTATTGGAAGGATGTAGGAAAGCTCATAGAAAAAAAGAACCAGACATGGAAAAGGCAGTTGCAGCTATAATGATTAAATGCCAACAGAGTTTAGATTTTCCATCTGCTTCTGTAAGAAGAAACCTCTCTGATAGAAAAAGCAGCCAACAGCCTCTGGGACCCCATGTCTGGAGTATGGGGGCATGTGTTCTGATTTACAGTCACATCAAAATTTGCCTCCATGGGAGAGAGGTGATTCCTCAGAAGGCAATGGAGGGCAATAAGGAAGAAAAAAATGAATGTCAGGCAGACAAAAAGACCAAAAAAAAAAAAAAATCCACTCTAACATGTTTAGCTAGAAGTAATCCTGATATGGAGCAGAACAAACAGGCTCCCATAAATCAGCTTCTCTGCTAGAAATGAAATTAATTCTCCCAACCTAGATCTTTCTCACTATATAGATTTCTGCAATGGTGCCATTTCTCTCTCCTCATGTTAGTTCATTCTCAGTACTTAGAAGTAACAGTAAAACTATCAGACAGCATTCATCAAATTCGTGTTTTCCTCTTAAAGAATGTACAAAAAGGTAACTGGCCAGTCTCTGCTAATGGGAACATGTTTCCTAATGCCTCCTCAAACCTGTGCCAGAACATCATCTTACTACTGAAAAAATGAACCAAGAATATGCATTTATTTTAAAATTAGACTGAAGAAGAAGGTATTCAAGATGCTTCTCTCAAAAAGGACAGTAAATGATAATGCGTTATGAAGCCTCCTGCCTTATTCTACTCACTCATGCCAGGGGCTAACTGCTTGACCCTGTTACCTGGCTATGAATGAGATAATTCTCGCCATAAAATTTCTTTTATCATAGCCACCTGTCTTTAAAGACAAAGCTAGCTTTATAAAGGGAAATGAGTACATTTGCCGAAATACCAGTGCCCTTCAACTGTGACACAATTACAATTAAAAAGTCATGTTTCATCTGAAATTTACTGCATTTAAATGCACACACAATAATACCCATAACCTATCTCACCACTAACTGATACCATATACTGTGACTGAACCTCTTCAATATTTTCTTTTCTTTTTTTTTTTTTTTAAGATTTATTTTTTTTTTATTTTTACATACAAGCTGGGGTACAGGCCAGAGGCGTGGGGCGGCGAGAGGGTTCACCAGAGACAGAGTGGGGAGCAGAACAGGCAGATCAGAAATAAACTGCTGAGGGGAGCAGCGGGCGAGGCAGGAGAGGTCTGCCGCACCCAATATTTTCTGTATCCAGATGATACTCTCCTGCTTGAGTTTTATGCCATCTAACACTAGGATTATAACATTTGTTTCCCTGTTTCTCATCTTAAATTCCCCCTATCTTTTCTCCATATTGCTCCCTGACTAGCATTTATACCATGAACCCCTGATCATGGTACAGCCTATCCAGTACTCATCCATTTTCTCCTTTGCTCTTGGTGTAACATTTGATCCATAGGGCGAAGCCCTTTGTGAATCTGCCTCTGACCCATCTCTTCAATATGCCTTCATGTTCCCACACTTCAGTCAAGTTATTCTCTCAACTTGATTTATATTCCAGTTTCTTATCCACATGCAAGACATCACATCTCATCACAGTGTCCATTTTCTCTGAGAAATCTTCCTGAGTCTTCAGATAGATTTTCTTTAGCTCTAAGAGACTCATGCTCAAATAATAATTCCTGCCTACTGGTCCTTATGCCTTTGTGTAAAGTCCTCCCCCTTAGTTTTAGGCAGAACCACAATGACTGATATCTAACAAATAGAATATATTGAAGGTGATGAAACGTCACTCATTTGATTAGTTACATTAAATGGCAAAATGATATTATATCTGCCATTATCTTACATTATATAAGACTCTGTCTTAAACATTGGGAAGAGAGAGAAAGAATCTCACGCTAGATTCAAAGAAGCAAACAGCTGCCTATAGAAAGGACTGTCTGTCAGGGTGGTCTCTAACATCTGAAGTAGTCTATGCCCACCCACTTGGTTTACATTCTAAGTCAATAAGAAATTGGGACTCATAGTCACACTTAAAGGAAATGAATTCTGCCAAAAAACTGCGGAATCATGGAAGTGGATATTTCCCCAGCTGGACTCTGATGAGACTGCAGCCCTAACTGACACCTGAATTGCAGCCAGTGGATTCCCTGATGCACAGAAGCCTGCTAAGGTGTGCTTGGACTCTTGACCAATGGAAACTTGAAGGTAATAAAAATGTATTGTTTTAAATTTGAGATTCAACATAGAAAATTAATATTAGCAACCTAAGATAATTTTCACTGGAGTCCAGCTGCAATTTTCACTTATTCCATCAAGCAACTGAAAATTTTACTCAGATAAGTTATTTTCAAATAGATGAAAACATCTAAGATCACCTGCTGTGTCTTTTTAATTTTGCAGTTCCACCATCTAGCATAGGATATACTAAAAGACTTATTTTTGCAACAAATAAATAAAGGTCAAAAGTACATATAAAATTGGAAGAATATTAGATAAACTTTTAGCAGCACTCTATCAATGGACATACAGTTTCCTTTTAATTCTAATAAACTATAAGCCTCAATCTTTAAAAAAAATTGAATAGAGCTTTTATTTATTAAGTTTCCATCATGTACTTGGTGCTGATTTAATATAGTTGGAACATGCAGTTGAAAGAAAATCCTTTTATAAACATTTTTTGTGGTTTACATGGAAAAAAATATGAGCTGTCTGCATTAGCGTAACTCTGGACAAATATTTTCAAAATTGGTTAGGAGAATCAGTTTTGCAAAATTAAACAAGCTGTCCTAGATATGCTTAAAATTATACTGAAAACTTCATTATAAGAAGGATTATAAAATAGAATGTAATAATAGACTGAATGATCTTAGAGTCCCTTCCAGCAATTTGGAAATCATTATTTTGTGTTGGGCTAAATTATCACAACCAATGACATGGTCTCTATATTTAAAAAAAACATAAAAATAAGTCCTAAAAGTATTTTAATTGGCCTTGGGTAACTATATTTCTTTAAATAAAATGTCTGTACATAAAACCTAATACACATAGCCACAGTGAAAGCTTTGAGGAACAGAATGCTGATTTTTTTCTGTACATGCTGCAACAACTCCAGAAGCCACAAGGTGGCAGAGTGCTGGCAGTGTTTGTAATTCACAAGACTTACAGTTCCTTACACATCCAAAGACTGCTTTAATTAAGACTTTGGATTCTTCCATCTGTTTCCATTGTGCCAGGTGCAGGGATTGGATGGGGGAACTAAGATGTATATTTGGAGTCCTTTGAGAAGTGAGACAACAGGATATAAAAGCATGTATATTTAAAGAAAACTATTCATGGATATAATTCCCAATTTGTATGTGACCAAACCAAAATTATCACAACCCATCATGATCATTGCTTTCTCCAATCATCCCTATAACATTAATCCTCCCACACTTAAGTGTCTGCAAGTTCAGATATACAACATTCCCATTTAAGTCAGTAAATCATCTAAAGAAACAAAAATCATTTCATCTTTCTATAGGATTTTAAAAATCAGACATGCCTACTTTTGTGCTTATCCCCCTACAATGCCACATGCAATACACACAAATGATCATTTAATTATTATGTACAGGGATTAGAAGCTGTTTCTCATTCTTTAAAGTTAGGCCTTGAAGGTTTCTATTATTTGACACAATTCCATTAAACTCATTTTTTTCTGAGAAGTGGAATCTTCTCAGAGTTTATGAACTCTTTGATAGTATCTGAACTGAGACAGTCTACAAGTTCCTTCTTTCTAGAGATTATTGTCACATCAAAATCAGTCAACCAAATACTATACAGAAGTTAACATGGTGACATCTTTGTGGAACCAGTAGACTAAGAGAGCAAGGACTCTGCTGTGGTGACCATTTTATCTCCAAGGCCGACAGCAGAGCCTGACATATAACAGAATTTTAAAAATACTGATAAAAAAAAAATAATGAGCCTTACATACATGTATATCAAACTGAACATTTTTATGTCTTGAGTCTGTGGAGAACCCACAACCATAACCTATTAAGAGTAGTTGCTCAGTACACATTGGTTGAATTAACTATGAACAGACCCTTAGAAAACATGCACTTTCACATAAACTTCTAAATTCCAATAAAAACAAAAAACAATGAACAGACATATATATCCCCATAAAGTTGTCTCCTATTAAATTAGTTGATACAGAAACTCAGTCAGTTGACATTTATTTTTATTAAGCAATCCCTATATTTGACCCTATGTGTAATTCCAAAGAAATGCGGTGCTTATCCCAAAGGAGTTGAGGTAAAACACAAGATATAAGAAGCAATAAAGTCAGAGCAAATAACCAATTTAGGGTTATTTCTCATTTATTTTCATTGACTTTAAACAGAGTATACACATATTTATTCTTCTATATTTCTAAGATTTTTGATAGTTCTATTGTTTTTATACAACCACAACAATGCCCTCTGTATTTTGTCATAGAGTATCTCTGAAATTTGGGAATGAAGAAGTTTTTTATTGTAATTATCTGTAAATAATTATTCAGTGCAACCCAGGTAATCTGCTAGCTGTATATATATTGTGTGTGTTTAACATACATATATATATATATATATATATATATATATATATATATATATATATATATATATATATATGCTTTATTTTCCTCTTCAGGTCTATTGTTATGAACTCTGGATCACTCATGAGAAAAATGAATGTTCCTCACATTAAGGTCAAAGGTCAACATGTCTCTAAAATAACAAAAAATGTAAATTCTAAAATTAAACATTAATTTTATTAATTTGAGTAGTATAGGGCATGGGGGTGGGCACCAACACTAGCTCTAAGTTCAGTTGTCTCTAACCACCAGGACAAATTTGCCTGGTTACTACTTTATATCTGTAAATCAAAAGGATCATCGGGAAATCATGAATTAACATTTCATAAGTAAATCTAAAGTATGTTAACACAGGTAAGACCAATCACTTTAGCCAAATTGATTAACTTTTTAAAAATTAATGATTTCCTTGAAACAATCTGTTCTGATTATAGACAAAATCTCAATTTAACTCTTATTTGAGGAGAGAAGGGAAGATAGATGGAGGACTGGAAACACATGCTTTTTAAATGCAATTATTTTGAAGGAAAGTATGCCACATAGAATATAAGGCAATCACATCATCTTTAATGGAAACGAAGAATTTTTCAAAATCAGACATCAAATTTAATGTGATCAGTAGGGGATAATATAATTAGAGGAAAATGGTTGTGTATAGGGTCATCAGCAGTATATATAATTTATTTTTAAAAAGTCAATATTACACTACCTGTCAATCAGAATAAATACTGTACTATTACAAGTTAAATTTAACAAATGCAGATTATAAATTACTTTGCGAGCCTCTATTGTGTGTTCGTGTACATGCAATTTTCACATACTGTGTTTCCTGGAACATTATAGCAAGTCTGTGGACTGAAAAATTTTCTTTGTTTTACAAATACAGAGAAACAAGGACTTGACTCAGAAAATGTAAATGATATGCCTAAAGCCACAAGGCAACCAATAAGAATTAGGACCCCCAGACGTCTGGTTGTAATTTCTGTGCTCTTGGCATTTAATTACCACCTTCTGCTTTTAACTTTATGTCATCCGTTTAAATACTCACAAGTTCACTAAAATATATTTTTTAAAGACTTATTCATGCATAGAAGAATTGGAGTATAGGCCAAAGGTTCAGGAGGTGAGAGGATTCACCAGAGACTGAGTGGGGGGCAGAACAGGTAGACCTACTAAAATACACTGCTGAGGGGAGCAGTGGGTGAGACAGGCGAGGTATGCAGCACATTATGTGGGTTATCTCCCTGGCTTGGGGTCAAACTCAGGCCTCAGAGGTCACAGCAAGATAGCACTGAGACTTAACGCCAATGCTATCAAGGAGGACCCTAAAATATATTTCTATAATGAAAGCTTAAATTTATAGCTCTTCTCTCTTCCAAATAAACCAAGTAACATCCAGCATATGATTGAAATTATCCTCACAACATCTTTATCAGTTAACATTATGATCTCTAATCCAACTTGACAATAGGTGATCTTGCCTAGAAAAAAAGGAAAGTAATGATAAAAAAGCACAATATATACTGAAAGTTTACTATATGTCAGGTACTAGTCTAATCATATACTCACTTAAGTCCTTCCAACTGTATTATTAAGTAATTATTTGCTCCCTCCATTTTACATGTACAACAGGAATTTATTTGAATTTTTATATGAAGGTGATTTACATTACATACTCCATCTATTTTATTATTCAGATAACTGAACACATAGCAAAATGATTAAAGAGTAAAGATATATCTATATAATAATTTCATTCATCATGATTATGTGGGGGCAATAGGCAACAATAAACTTCTAAAACCTAAAAGTGTCAAACCAGCTATAGAACATTCAAGTCAACTAAGAAATAGAGAAGTTAGTGTGCTTTAAGCAACATAATAAAGCTGTCACTAGTCAGGATATAAAAACTTCACAGAGGGGGCCTTCCAGGGGGCGTAGAAGTTAAGTCTCAGTGCTATCACCACCACAGACTGAGTTTGATGCCCAGCCAGAGAGATACCTCACATATGGCACAGAAGACCTCTCCTGTCTCCCACTACTCCCCTCAGCATTGTATTACAGTCAATTTGCCTTTCTGCTCCCCACTCTATCTCTGGTGAATCCTCTCACCTCCCCACCTGCTGCACCTCTGTCCTAACCACAGTTCTTCCGTGTAAATAAATACATACATACTTAAAAACTTAGCATAATTATATCAGTGAATATAAGGATTTAGTTTGCTCTCTTTAAGAACATGTTATTGGTTCTGCTATTGATGGTGTGTTGTAATGTTAAGTACTGATTAGGAATTAAATAAATATAGAATAAATCTGATAGATTGATCTCTCAATTTAACATTAAAAATGGTAACTACAGGGGCCTCCCTGGTGTCGCAGTGGTTAAGTGCTGCCCTGTGGAGCTGTTGACAGCAGCGACTCGAGTTCGATGCCCTGCCGGAGAGATTCCCACATGGCGTGGCAGACCTCTCCTGCCTCGCCCACTGCTCCCCTCAGCAGTGTATTTCTAATCTACCTGTTCTGCTCCCCACTCTGTCTCTGGTGAACCCTCTCGCCGCCCCATGCCTCTGGCCTGTACCCCAGCTTGTATGCATAAATAAATAAATCTTTAAAAAAATGATAACTATAATAGATTTCCAAGTTTTAATTGTTTAAATAATGCAATCATAATATAAAAAGTATAGTGAATAATGTAAGGAAATAATGTCATCAATTATCAATAATTTTCTGGAATTTCTTTCAAGTTAAAAACTTGTCATGAATTCCTTTCCTGGGTCTAGATTATTTTCTTTCTCAGCTATTTTTTCATTTGCATTTTCCCTTTGTATTTAATTTTTTTTTGTAATATACACATTATTTTAATCGGGAATGCTTTTTTAAGTTAAGAAATAAACCAAGGTTGAAAACACACACAGCCTTAAATTTTCTTCAGATGATTTAGAATCTTCCTAAATGCTCTTAGAATTTAGGTTAATTAAATTCTGCAAATAAGAAAGATCAAAATGAAAATCAGTTAAGTGAATTTTTGAGAGTGCAATACTTAATGAAGTTCTTACCTTTGCTAGGTTTGTTTTTATAAAGCAATCAGTTATTTTGCTTTGTTTACTATGAAACTAATGCACATCTTTGTTTAAAAAATCTCCATTATCTTACAAAGCATTTAACCTAAGAATAAAATGGGAGAGTTTCCAAGTATAAGAACGGTGTTTTTCATTAAGCATCACCAGTATGTGTATCAAAGGAAAATTACCAGAACCATAATTAAAATCTCATTAAAAGAATCTTAATTCTGACAACACTTTAGTTGTAACTATCAACCCATCCAAGAATTGAAGAGTTTCTTTCTTTGTCTAAGATTTATTGTCAGTATGCTTTTAGAAGAATGTATTTTGTGTATGTATTCAAAATGGAAGACATATAAATATTGAAAGGTATGCATAATATGGAAATATATGTTATTATTTGCAAATTTGTTTGTGTTGTAAGTTTTGGGTCCAAGTGACTTTAATCTGTAATGACTTTTGATTTATTTTTAGATTGTACATAAATATTTCAAACTGCAAAAATCCCCTCTCTTGTAATTCTTCTCATTTATGCCCAAAAGTACAAAATTATTTAACAAAGAAATGTGTGTACAGAAAGGGGAAAATATTCCAAATCACCCCACCCCATTAAGAAAATAAATAGCCAACAATGGCCAATTTTTTGCTTTATTGATTAGTCCTTACATCATGCCTGGCAAAAAGCCATGTCTAGAACATGGCAGTCCCTTCGTTAGGTGAAATGGGGCAAGCAAGAAATAAACAGAAGCTCATATTCCACAAGTACTATGAAGTTCCAATGCCAGAATTGCATGTATGTGCCAGACCATGATTTCATATATTTTCATTATTTAACTTTACTCATAAAACCAAAAGATATACAATACTCGCCATACTTGAAAACAACTCAAGCTACAGTCATAATAGTTCTTCAGATTCTGTAAGCCCCAACACAATGAGAAAAGCAGGTTGACTGTGTGATTTGAGGGAACCTTGACACTGTCACCTTTGCAAAGCCCATGCACATGCTCTCAACAGCCAGCTGCAGGTAATCAGTCATTTTTGTGTTTTACGGTCTCTTCCTTTCCATCAAAATTGCTTCAATTGTTTATTTGACTGAATGTCAAACCCTTCTCAAACCCTTTCTTGTTGAACCAGAAAAAAATCTCTCTAATTTTGATTTACCAAATTCACCCAAAGTATTTTTAACCCTTTATGTTATATTGCTTGACCATTCAACCCTTTCAGCTAAGAAAGATTGAAAAACAGATTTGTGACGTGCATACTTAGCTAGTAAACTTAGATGTATTCATTTAATCCCATTTTAGAGATTTAGAATCCAGCTACTCTTATCTTCCAATTCTCAAACAGAGACAACTAAGATTTAGAATGTTTATTCTGACAGCTTACTCTTGCCTAACGGTCCACCCATGTTACTCTTCTCTGCTCTGCTGTGGTCAAACACTACATCATAATTGCAACTTTGCATTGGGGGCATATAATGAAAAACAACCTTGTGACAAAAATACATTCAATTTTTCTTACAGAGATAATAAAATTCCAGTAGTAACAGGGCCTGGGAGGGAAGTAGCAGAAATATAGTTTGGATAACCATGTCCTTAATTACTAAGAAGTTATAGATAGTATCTCATGAATGGAACCAAAAACCCTCAATCCCAAAGCAACCATCCAAGCAAGAACATATCTCTTTCATTTCTGTAATTTTCCAGGATTCCTACAGGGGGAAGACCAAAAGTGTGATTTAATAACAGCTAATGTTTTTTGGTTTCAAAGTTATTTGTGTGGGGGGGCAGTTAGGGGGTAATGGTTTTGGCATAGGAAGGGTGAATGGGGGCACTGTTTTCCTAGAGGGTCACTAATGGGAAAGAAAGTAGCTACTTCTTTTCAACCTTAGTTACCTAATTTATTTTTTTCAAAACATGTATGTATCATAGTTTTCCATTTTTCAGTTTCTTATGTTTCCAACTAGTGTTATGGTTTAGAATAACCCATCCCTGGCTATTAGGAAAAGCAGATAAGGAAAGACAACCTCATAAAAAAGGAATGGGTGGCACAAAATAAGAATGAAAGGAAAGAGGAAGAAGAGAAAAATAGTTGAAAAATAAATGTGTTTGTCAAGGATTGGGAGTAAAAATTTGCAGAAAGAATTTGTTTTTGTTATTACAGAAAAATCAATCTTAATAGTTATAATAAATAAATTCATTTTGTTTCTTTTTAAATATGCATCCCTTCTTATAGTAACTACATGCAAAATCCTGGATTTCAATTTTAGACTGTCAGGGAGGCTACTTTTCTTTCTGAAATATTTAGAGACATGATTTGTTTACATTTTCTAGAGGATGTGCCTTAATTCCCATGGTTTACACATAGACTAGATTGCTGCTTCTAAAAGCCTTTGTGAAGAAATATATCAGATCCTTAGTGAAAAGTATTAGAGAGCACCATGGACAGCTCTATTGGCTAACATTGCTAGGAGGATTAATTTGATAAGAACCTGCTATTTTTTGAGGTTTCTTTAGCAAACAAAGCCCAATACAAATAGTCTTTCATTGTATACGATTTAATTCTGTCACTTAAAATGTGTAACCTAATTAAATGTGAAAGGGTATTTCAGGACTTGGGAACTTTGTACAGTTATGTAAAAAGCATAAACAGATACAAATTTACTAGCAATGTAAGTGGGGAGAGAAAGAGACAAAAAGGGAGAGACTTTTAAAAATGCCTATTCTTTAATTAAACCTCCATAAAAGATGTCCTAAACCAATAACAAAATGTTGAATTCAGATTTTTTTTGTACATGTACTATAAATAAGCCAACATGACACAATATATACTGCTATGCATTTTATTGCCACTTTTTTCCTTTGATAATGAGTGTTGTTCACAATGGAATAATTTTTTAAATAATTTAGGGTCGATTTGTATTCAACTTGCAATTTAAACATGACAATATCATGTTCTTGTTTTATTTTCTCTTCAAAGCTTCCAGGACAATTGGATTTATCCTCCAGAACAATATCACACATTTTCTGCATTTAAGTCTGTTAAATCAATGTGAAAAGTAGGTAATATTGTTAAATTTGTCCCTTTTTTGAACTGATAAACATCTAGTCTTTGTGAACAGAAATAAAATTCTACTTAATCAACCCTATCTCATAGAAATGTAGCTAGTATTTGAAGAAACATCACATCCAACTTGCCATTAACATTTTTAAACACTTCAGATTATGTTTGGATCATTTGAATTCGTGAAGGAACAGCATGCAAATAATTATTGCTTGGAATATTATGGTTCAAAAATGCTAAAAACAGCTATTCTATCTTGATTATGAGTTAGCAGCATCATTTAGGTATAGATGTGAATATTCAGTCTGATACATTGTTTTTAATATTGTCTTAAGTGGTGTAATCACCTAGGATGCCATATGTACTATTGCACAATCCATTCCAGTAACAAAGAAATGTTTCCCCAGATGTTTAACTGAGAATTATGTGAGCTACTTTTTGGTAGCCTTGCAATACAATTCTCTGATTAATAAACACTCTAGGAAATGTTAACCTTAAACCAAACTGCTAGAGAAAATATCAAGGAAAAGTATGGTCTTAGTGAATCATGAATTCCCCTGATAGAGCCCACTGGTCAGTAATTATTCATGGAGCATCATCTTTATACAAGGAACTGTTCTGTTGTGGAATAGCAAAAATAGTAGCTATCACCATTTATTGAGCACCCATTCCATGCCAGACACTGTACCAGTAAGTACCTTCTCCATGCTTAGTATAGGCAGGTTTGAATGTCAGACTAGAAAATCTAGAACTTCTCAGGTAGCATTTGGCAGTATTTAGATGATTTTATTGGGGGGGGGGATTAGGATAAACTGCATGAGTTTTGAGAATAAGGAGAGAGATTACCATGGCAGCAAACTTGCATGGGCTCAGATTAGGGTCAGTAAATTGTCAGGTGGTAAACAGGAAGGATCTAAATTGGGGTAATGTCAGTGGACATGAGACCAGGTTTGGAGATAAGAAGCACTGGGATAAATTTGAAGTTCTGATGAAAATCTCATTTTAGAGACCGAGAGGAAGAAGTTAAAGCTGAAATTCTACTACTGGGAATTTATTTCATAAGTATATTTTTACACAGGTGAAGAGATAGGTTTGTATTACTCAGGAAACAGCAGGTGATGCTGTAGTAACCACAAAATCCTAGGAGCCTAACATGATGATGGCTTATTTTTCACTCACTTTATATAGCACTGACAGATGCTAGTAGAGCAGCCCTCCTTCAACTTGAAACTATCCCATCTGGAACATGTGAATTCTAAGAAGTCCTTCCAGGAGAGGAAATTATTGGAGGGTTGCGCAGAATAGTTTTATGGGTCATATCTGAAAATGACTTTTTTTAACACCCCCCCCCCCGTATCTCATTGGCTATTACCCAGACACATATCCTCATACTCACTGTACACGCAAGCCAACAAATGCAGGAGTGCACATATATTCAGTTAGCACTAATGTCATGAGGTTTAACTGTGAGAGCAAGGTTGGAAACAGCTCAAATATTCCTCCTTTGGGAACTAGTAAATAAATCAAGCTACATCCATACTGTGGAAAGCGCCACAAGCAAGTGCTAATGTAAGAAGAAACTGAAGATACATTATTATATGAAAAAAGCAAAGTGCAGACATGTATGCTTATTGTTATCTAAAATGCTTGACTGGATCATAACAAAACTCTTAAAGGGTATAGAAGAAAGCAATGACAATGGCCACCCATTTGGGGAAGGTGGAATGAGTTGGAACAAACAGTTTTGGTATTTTATCTTTTCAAAAGCCACTGTTTACATTATATTTTAATAACTTTCAAGCAATAGCTCTCTTGTTATAACCTAATAATCACAAAATTCTTCCATAATTGCAAAGTAACAAACTTCAACAAATCAAGGGTGGATTGCCCACAGAGACGTGAATTTGTCTGAATACTTTCAGAGCATTTAGTAGTGACACTACAGCTGATGAGAATTCTGAGGCATCTTAATGGAGGGCAAACAAAAATAGATCATGATTATTTTTCCTTGACTTCTCTCTTCCTAAAAGCCCAATTTAAATTTAGCTTGGGATTTCCTGTTAATGCGTGAAAAAAGTCAAAGCAGCTGCTTGCTGTTTACAATTTAGTTTGCTAGAATTCAGCTCGTGGAGGATTCTAGATTTTACCTGCTAAGGGAAGACAAAGAGAACCTTTCTTGTTACCTAAGTTGTTTCCATGGGACTCCAGTGTGTTTCTGGCAATGAGTGAAACAACCCCATGTGGGCAACCATCGTCTGAACCTCAGATTCCCTAACTCTAAAATAGGGATTTGGTGTCTACCTAATGAGGTCTTTATATAGAATCGATGAGAATATAATGTACAGAGACCTGTACACTGCTAAATGCTGTCAATATTTTTTTATAGGAAGTTTTTCTTAATGTTTGGACTGAGATTGTTAAATTGTTCCCATTGTCCCTCATGCCTCTTCTCTTAATACATTGATGATCTAAGTATATATTTTATATATGTATGTTTATATCACATACATGAGTAAGTATAGTAAGTACATTTTAGAAAAACAAAAGTCTGAATGAAATAATTTGTCACCTGCAGACCTTCACTAAAGAACTTCTTATACACATAAATTATCTCTATACATAGGTTAAGATGTATCAAAATGCTAATGAGCTAATGTGTCACTATTAAATGCTCAGAAAGTATTCAGACAAATGTACATCTCTGTGGGCAATCCACTCTTGATTTGTTGAAGTTTGTTACTTTGCAATATATTGATATCCATAGACGATCTATGATTACTAGATTGTCTCTCCCCTACTAGCCTGCAGTCCCGTGTACAGTCATCCAAGTGCCTACTGCAGAGCCAGTAATGTAGTTCAATAACTTATTATTGAATTAAATTAGTAATTCTAAGCATTCTCGATCCTCCCTCTTTCCCCATGGTCAGTATTAACAACTAGCTCTTCTGAATGCAGAAGAGCATCTAGGAAGTTATTTATCTAATGTTCCTGGAAAAGTAGGTTAAAGTTTTTCTTTTAAGTTGGCCACTTCATATTTTACTGATTATAAATATGACTTTACAGGAGATGTGATCTTTATTGAGATCAAATCACTTTTGGCCTATTCCTGAAATAATAAAACATTTGTAAACATACATTGAATACTTACTATGTTCCAGATCATTGTTTTAGGGAGCTTACATTTAATCCTCTCAATGACTGTTTCATCAATTCTGTTTTTGTGTTCATTTTACTTATGTGGGAACTGAGAAACAGGTTGTTTCTTAAAGAAATGTATTTACACAGTTACTGTCAAAACTAAGACATTGGTCAGTTTTGGTCGAAAGGTCACATTCATAGGTCCTCTACTATATTTGCTAATAGTATAAACTATTTTTCTAAAAGAACACAAGTACATTTGAAACTATATATAGTAATCATCTATCAACTTAAGTTGAAAATGTATATTTTAAATGATAAACCTGTGTTAGTACAAATCGAAAGATTTTGATACCCATGCATTCCTGAGGGTAATATAAGATGACGTAACTTATTAAACAACTTAATATGTGGGATATAGTGTATACTCAGTAAGAAAACAGCTTAGAAATCAGACAGGATTTTCTGGGAATCATTATTATTAAGTATAAAAATAGCAAAATATTTGAACCATTGTTCTCCCTTCTGCTCTAAAGAAATAACACAAAACACAAGGGAAAAACAGCAAAAATGCAGACAAATTTGCCTATCTTTTGTAAACATTCTTACTGGAAGATGTGTGTGTGTGTGTGCATGTATATGTATGTATATGTGTATAAGTATATACATATACACACATGTGCACACATACATGTACACACATATATACATGACAAACATGTAAAGCATAAAGAAAATTATTAAGTGCCATTCCCCACAAATCCCCACTCTGACTGCTTATGGGTAACCACTACCCTGACTTTTGTTCTAAAAATATCCTGGTTTTTCTTTACAGATTTTACCATCCTGCATCCTTTGACAATATAATTACACAAAATATTATTTTTTGATTTGCCTGTTTCTCTTGCCACTACATTGTGAGACTCAACTATCTGATTTTGTGCAGCAGTAGTTGTATCAAAATTAATGTAATGAGAGTCACCTTTGGGTTTTCAGCTATATTCTAATTTTTATTTTGCTTTCCCCTTTTACCATCTATTTTTCTATTTCATTTATTCTTTCTTCTTATTTTTGGTTCTTAAATATAATTTCTTTAATCATACAATTTTTCTCTGTACTTATTTTTTAATTGTTTAGTTTTAAAATTATACCATGCACACACAGCAGTCCAAAATTAGTCAATATGTTCACTTTCCTACAAATATATCATTAGTTTAATACAATATACATATTATTTATATATTATCATTACTTATATTTTGGTTCTGTCTTATTTCTTAATTCCACAAAGAATTATTATTATTTTATAAAATACAGCTACATGTAAATTAATATAGAGAGCAATTTGTTCTTCTTTTTAGCAGCTTAAATTTTCCATCTAGAATCAACTCCTTCTGCCTAGGTGGCATTTTTAGGAAGTTCTTTAGTGAGGGTCTGCTGCTGACAAATTAGTTCATCAAGATCTTTGCTTTTCTAAAATGTATTTACTCAGCATTCATATATATGCATGTAACATACACATACATATATAAAAATATGTATAATTTGCTATTTTCCCACTTGGTTACTTGCAATTTGGAGTTAAGGGATGAAGGAATTCCAAGGTACTAGATATTAGAGGAGGCTGCGAGCTGTACCTGCCACTAAGTCTTTTCTTTTCCTTTAAAAAATTTTAATCAAAGTAATATTGTATTACAATATTATATAACTTTTAGGTGTCAGTCATTAAAAATCAACATGCATATATACCACATTAAGTTCACCACTATTAATTCATTTCCAGCCTTCACTATACAATTAAAGTCTTATGCCAGATTTGCCCACTCCCCTCCCCCTTCCCCTTCTAGAAATCATTAATTTGTCAATGGTTTAAACCTTTATTTTGCTTCATTTAGCTTATTTGTTTGTTTTCTCAATATACTACATGTGAGTGAAATCATCTGTATATGAGGTAGGGGAATATGTTCCTACCTTTTTTCCAAGGTTTGTTGTCATACCACACCCACAATCAAAACACTTATAATTCTCTATCACAGAACATTGGACACCCTTCCCCCTTTGCTCCCACTTTCTATCCTCCCCCTCTAGTGCCCTCGATTCTGTAGTTATATTTCCAGAGTTTGCTTTGGTTTACTTTTGTATATTCTTGTATTTTTTCTTATATTTCACGTGAATGAAGTCATCTAAAATTTATCTTTCTCTTTCTAATTTCACTAAATATAACCCCTCCAGTTCCATCCATGTGATTGCAAATGGCAAGATTTCATGTCTTTTTATACCTGGGTATTTTTCCATTGTATACGTATGCCACATTTAATCTCCTCATCTGTCATTGGGCACTTAGCTTATTTCTGTAATTTGGCTATTGTAAATAGTGATGTAATGAATAGAGTGTATATATCGATTTCAAAATAGTGTTTGCATTCTTTGGGTAGATACCTAGGAGTGAAATTTTTGGATCATGTAGTAGATCTATTTTTAATATTTTGAAGAAACTCTAATTGTTTTCCAGAGGGGCTGAGCTAGTCCATGTTCTCACCAACAGTATATGAAGAATCCTCTTTCTCTAACCTACCTTTGTCAATGTTTGTTGTTCTTGGTCTTTTTGATATAAACCATTCTCACAGGTGTGAGGAAATATCTCATGGGTTTGATTTGCATTTCTCTGATGATGTAAATCACGTTGAACATTTTTTTCATGTGTCTGTTGGCCATCTGTCAGTCTTCCTTAGAGAAGTATCTATTTAGTTCTTCTGACCATTTTTTTTAATATATATTTTTATTGTTATTTATGTCTTTTACATTTTGTATTCCCCTTGGGTAGCCCACCACCAATTAAACCAAATAGGAGGGGGGGGAGAGGCGGAGGGAGGGAAGGAAAATCTTCTGACCATTTTTTTTTTGATTGGTTTGTTTTCTCTTTGTTGAGTTATATGAGTTCATTGTAAATCTTAGATATTAGCCCAATTTCAGATGTTTGACATGCAAATATATTCTTTCATTTGGTGGAATGTCTTTTTCATTTTAATGATAGTTTCTTTTTGCTTTGCAGAAGCTTTTTAGTTTGATGTAGACCCTTTGTTTACTTTTGTTTTCCTGGCTGTTGGAGTCGATTCCCCAAGACATCACTAACACCAATGTTGCACAGTGTTTTTCCTCTATTTTCATGCATGTATTTTATGTTCTGATACTACCTCAAAATCTTTAATCCTTTTTGAGTTAACTTATGTATGATGTGAGTTTTATGGCATTTTTGTTTGCGCGTGACTATCCAAACATGACCATTTGTTGAAGAGACTCTTCCTTCTCCATTGCATGCTCTTGGTTCTTTTGTCATAGAATGACTGTCCACAAAAAAAGGTGGAATATTTTATTATTTATATCTTATAGGCCTAATATGAAAACTTTGTTGGTCAGTTTCAAAGTTTGAGGTTACTTGGTTCAACAAATGCCTTCAGATTAGAAGTGGCTTTAGTGCAACACCAACTACAGCATTTCTGCCTTCACTTAGGTTTCCGTTTGATAATTCTTTACCATCTTAGTATGTATCTGGTGTTTTTAAGCGATGCTATTTGTATTTTTTTTTACTATATTGAATCCTACATTTTAGTTGTGGCCAGAAGAAGAATTAGTCAAAATAACCTAATTCAACATATTACCAGAATTAAAAGTTCTCATTTTGAATTATTTAAACATTCAGCTGCCCAGGGTCTGTGTATTAGTTATTAAAGTAGTTTATTTTTCACATTCCTTCTCCTACATTGTTCATAGAATTATTATTAAGGGGGATAATAAAATAAAAGAGACTATTCCAATACGAATATTTTAATTTGAAAAGCAAGAGGCCTGATTTTTTTCCTGACCATTTGCATTCTGTTATGTAATAGTAGCAAAATATTTAATTTCTTTATTGTTTTAATTTCCCACTTATCAACTAGATTGAAGTTATTTTTTCTTTAAAGCTCCATTTTACTCACATTTTTTTCTGTTAAATGGAAAGTTCCCAAGAAAGACTGAAAATACTTCATAAATTCAAATAGCTTTATACCAGAAAAATATATTTGTAGTTTTTACTGCAAAAATGAGAAACATTATCAACAAGAATCCTTAATCATATCTCTTCAGAGAAGAAATTTCCCATAAATTTCTTTAGAACAAAAAAGCAAATGGTGGAATTTTACTCCGATTTTTTATAAACACAAGGAAAAAAAAAAACATCGTGTACCAAATGACAAATGACACAATTGCTTTCCTACATGGACATTGACAGAGAACTCTTCTACTTAATTGTGATGAATTCACCTAAGCCCCTAGACTCAATATTTTACCTGTTTTTGCTAATGTCTGTGATTTATGTGTATACATCAAGGAGAAAGCACACTCACCTCAAAGAAATTAGGGAGAGAAAAGTATCAGTATACCACTCTGCCTTAGATGTACAATGGGACCTCCTCCTCAGTACAAAGTATTGAGAGGATTGGAGAAAACAAGCTCACTGGTGAGTCATCCTTAATGCCATTGGGAATACAGGCATCATATTCCAGCAAACTGGGGAGCTATCAACTCCACCCCCACACAAAGAAAAATCTGCAAAGCTCTGTCAACCATAGGTGTTCCTCTCTTCACCCAATTCCTTTATTTTGTGATAGCAGAACACCTTTTCTGAGAATGGCTTAAGGATTTATGAGTGAAAAGGTGGTTTGAATAAAAGAAAATATCCTAACTATAAGGAATTGGAAGAGATTTAATTGTCAATACCACCTGCATTATATCCTTCATATAGTCTTTACTAGTCTTGCAAAGCAGCAGTTAACCTTTATTGATTATTATGTTGCATACATTATCTCATTCTACCATTGCTCTATCCTTATTGTTAGGTGCCTTGAATCCCAATTAATGAATAAGAAAATTCAAGAATAAATAAAAAGACCTCAAAGAAGGAAAAGTCTGCAAAAGTTAATGGAAATTTGAACTAGGGTTGCCATAACTTCAAAGTCCTTGTGTATTATATGTATTGTCAATACATGTATGGTCTCTCTTTAATACATTTTCTCAAAGGAGATTTATTTTTGAAACAGGAAATAAAGGAATGGGACTTACATCGATAAATTATAAAATAATCACTTCATTATAAATTACAAACTTCTCTCTGAATCCACAAGATGATGAGTTTTCTCAGGCTTGCTTATAGCTAAGTTAGTGCACTGTGGTCTGGCCAAAGGAATATGGGCAGATGGTGTAGGCCATATCTAGGTCTTATCTCGACAAGTCACTCTTTCCATTTTATTGACTATCTCAGAATTTGCGTGATGAAAGTAGCAATGTGGAAGATAGAAGAAGTAAGGATTCCTCGCTCCTGAACTGAATACTTAACGTGAAAGATTTATCTTTATGATCGTCATCACTGCTAGCTACAGTAGTTAGCCTACACTACTTCATATCCTACCATTTAACTGTGAGATATTATATTCAATGACATCATTAATATCACACTGATTTTTTAAATTCTTCTCTATTTTTAAAGACTTGGGCTTTACAAGTTGTAATAACTACTAATCTAGCTTTAAAGAAAAAGTTTTTGTCACCCTATGCAAACTAACAATGGTTTTATTTTCATCTAGGACAAATAAACCATAAATTGCTTGATGCAAAAATCAATTATACATGAGCTTTCTTCATATGCTTTATTTTTATAACAATGCATTCTATACATGGAAAAATATACTGTTGGAATTTGAATAATACTGTTACTTAAAATGGCTCAGATCTTAAAATGATAGATTTCCTTCTATTTTTGGTAAAGTCCTTCTAGTCAGTGTATACACAGGGCTCTGGTGCCATGCAAGAAGAGGTCTGTGCAGGCTTACTTTAGATTTATTAGGTGACCCACAGAGAGAGCATTGGCCAAGTGTTACATTTGAATGTATGAAAAAGGTAGGAAATAAACAGAATAAAAAGTACTAGAAGAATAAGGAAGAAAGTAGAGTACAAAAGTGTAAAAGAATAGAAGAAAGATACCAGTTGTGTTGTATTGTTTGTACTATGAAGAAACAGAGTAGAGCTCCTGCTAGCAATTTAGGGTGCATTTAAAACAAGTATTGGTAGAATAATGATGACTGACAGCTAGGAAGAATTGCTTTTGCTTTTCCTTATCCACTTCCAATGCAATAGAAATGAGGATCTGTTGGGCCTCCCCGGTGGCGCAGCGGTTAAGCGCTGCGCTGTGGAGCTGTCGGCAGCGGTGACGTGAGTTCGATGCCCGGCCAGGGAGAATCCCACATGGCGAGGCAGACCTCTCCTGCCTTGCCCACTGCTCCCCTCAGCAGTGTATTTCTGATCTGCCTGTTCTGCTACCCGCTCAGTCTCTGGTGAACCCTCTCGCCGCCCCATACCTCTGGCCTGTACCCCAGCTTGTATGTATAAATAAAAAATAAATCTTTAAAAAAAAAAGAAAAAGAAATGAGGATCTGTTAATGCCCTAACCTTAGCATAGATTTGCAATATAGACATGTGGCATATACATTTCCTTGTGATTCTAACCTCTTGTCATATCTTTAATATGTGTTAAGCAATCCAGTGTAACTGACATCCCCAGATGTTTTAGGTGAGAGCAAAGGTAAGTCAGACAAAATAACCCACAAATAACATTCACACCCCAGTGAGGGGCACTGTTAGTAGTAGTTTCACACAATTATGATTGTGCAAAGTAAGAGTCTATATGATCTATGTTGTAACATCAGCTATGATATTCTGGGCCAGCCTAATTTATGAGCACATTATTACTCAGAATTACTGCTGACTCAAAACACTCTCAATAAAGAGTTGCTTAAAGAGCTGATTTTTATTTTCTATTTAGACTCCTACAGTGAATTAATTTTCACAACTCTTATCACACTTTCTCAGTTACAGCTTCACATCTTCACCTTTTAATATGTATATTATAGAGGAAGGATAAATTAGAGATGGTATGAATAAAAAGGGTAGAATCACCTATAAATTAAATAACTGGGGTCTTAATTACGTCTCTCATGAGGGATATGTCTCTTACCTTGAACAAGGACTTGAACCTTTCTTGAGCAAGGCACCACATGAAAATAGGAACCAGAAATGACTGAAATGTCTTTTTCTCCTTCTCTCCTTCAGAGGCCTGCCTATGTTCAGTGCTCTGTCTTTTCTAATAGATGTAAGTCTTTCCAGGCCTCCACATGAGGTGCCTTTTTTTGTCTCCTAACTCCATAGTTTTTCCATTGCAGAGCCTTTGGAACTGTACATTAAAGCAAACATGGTAGACCACACTTGAAGGGCTTATAAACTGTTTTGGGGGGATTTACATATAAAAACATAATGTAATAGGGCCTCCCTGGTAGTGCAAGGGGTTAAGTCTCAGCACTATGAAGCTATCAGCAGCCACTGCAGCAGGAGTTCGATCCCCAGCCAGGGGATCACATGGCACAGCAGACTTCTCCTGTCTCATCTGCTGCTCCCCTCAGCAGTGTACTTCAGTAGAACCGCCTGTTCTGCTACCCACCCTGTCTCTTGTGAATCCTCTCACCCCCTAAACCTCTAGCCTATACCCCAGCTCTTGTATGCATCAATAAAACTTTATTTTAAAAAAAGTAAGGTAATAGTAATAA
Organism: Scalopus aquaticus; assembly: GCA_004024925.1. Lineage (NCBI taxonomy): Eukaryota > Metazoa > Chordata > Mammalia > Eulipotyphla > Talpidae > Scalopus > Scalopus aquaticus. The sequence continues at coordinate 33,272 of PVIJ01010189.1, read as the reverse complement.
TAATGTGTTAACAATTTTAGGTTTGGTTAGTGCTTTCAAAATTTCAAAAAGCATTCATGTATATTAGCTCATTAATGCTCACTATCTTTTAGTGAGATATATTAGTTCTACCAGTAGTATGTGTTCTTCATAAAGGAAACCTGAAATGTATTGATTACATATGTCAGGTTTTATTTTTATTTCACAAATGAAGAAAAAGAGGCCCTTAAAGATGAACTGGACCACCCAGCTCATTGGAGATGTAAAGAGTGGAAGCAAAGAACTTGACCTTATTCTCTTTTTACTTTGCCAGGACCCTACATGTTTCAGGACCTGAGTTAGTGAGATTGTCCATCTGACAGGTCTTTGTATGCTTCCTTGTCCTGTCTAACAGGGAAGTCCTGCTCCCCAAATCCTTGATAGATCATTATCTAGAAACGTGCACATCACTAAACCTTTATCTACAAAAGAAAAGGCCAGAATTAGAAATCAAACTTCTTCCCCTCTCCCTTTCTTGTTAAAAATCTCTGAACTCTGTCAGCACACAATAAAAAGAATATAGACTAGTCAGCAGATTTTAGAAGTTGTTTTTGGAGTATTTAAGGATTTTCTCTAATATTTTGACTACTCTCCTTACGTATATTACATATATAAGCCTAAATGTCATGTATAAATATAAGCCCGGATATCAGTAGTACAATTTTGACGTACCTCTGTCCCAGCTACCACAATATCGTCACTGTTGTCACCGTCATATCACCCTCATTTCCCCCTCATCTGCCTCCTTCCTTCCTCCTCCTGCCCCCGCCCCTCCTCCTTCTCTTGGCAAACATGGTTGACATTCATTGAACATTTACCATGTGCCAAGCACATTGAGTACTGTTTATTCTTTCGTTTAATTCTCATAACAGCCCTACCAGGTTGGTATTTCAGTACCATTTTATAGTTGTGAAAACTGAACTCTGGTTGGATTAGTAATTTTCCTAAGGTCAGGCAGCAACAAGTTACTTAAGTAGGCACAACTATGAGTCTTCCTGTCCTATGAGTAGCAACAAAGTGCTTCAAACAGTGAAGCACATTAGAGAAGGTTATAAGTTCTTTAAGGGCAGAGCCTTTCAGGTCCTTCTATTACATGATTTTAAAACATCCTTTGCTTCTTTTTTTTTAAAATGGAATTTATCACAGCTTAAAATCATGCACTTATTTTCGTGATCATTTGTTTAATGTTCTATTCCTTTGTATGCTGTTCCTTCAAAGAGGACATAAACTGATTCTGTCTTTGCTTCTGTTTGCCCAGTGCTTAGCAGAATGCCTAATGCATTGTAGATACTCTATAAATAGCCACTGAATAGAGGAATCTCCTCTGGCCTCATTGTCTAAGCAGCCTCATTGAAGATTTCTCTGGTACTCTTACTTAATATTTTAGTATTCACAAAAATATCTTGGAGCCCATTTCTAGTGGAAGATGAAAGTATACTGGACTAAGACCAGGTCTAAAACCTTAATCTTTCTGCTTACCAATGGGGTCACTTTGGGTGATGACACAAATAAGTTAGCTAATAAACTCTAGCTATAGATATAGCTTTGAAGATAAATACATCATCTTCATAACAGTTATCTTTCATTTGCTTGTTTGTTATGCCTGAAGCAGATGAACTTTCATAAAGTATAGACACCAATATGAATTTAGTATCACACATTTCATTTTTCTAAGCAGTGGCTTTTCCACTTTGAAATATACATTTTTAATGTCAAAAATAAAAATTGGCACTGTATTTCTCAGTTAGTTGGTGTTTACAGGTAAGAAATTTCTCTCTTTGGTCCAACACCTTAACCAAAAACTCAATTCTTTGAAAATAATTTCTACCAAAAGAACTTTTGCAAAAATGGAGAACAGTTTGGGGGAGAAAGAAAAGCATATATAGACAGACAAACTAACAGATATGATGTCAGCTCACTCAATAGGTTAGTATTTTAAGAGGGATAAAATATATCTGTATTGTGCCTCTTAATCCTTTACTAAAAGCAGGGAAATTTCTGGGGCCAGTTATTATTAAATAACAAGTTCAAGGTCATAGCATGATTAAAGGTCAGAGCTAGGATTTGACTCTATGTTTAATAGAGAACCCGGACTCTTTTCTTTACGTTGGTGGTCCTCAAACTTTAGTGTGCATCAGAGTTACCTGCAAGGACTGTCAAACAAGAGGTGTGGCACCATAGTCAGAGTTTCTATTACATATAGATCAAGGGTAAGGTTTCATTATTTGCATTTTAACAAGTATTAGCTTTGCTGGCATTGCTGTCCAGGCACCACTCTTTAAAAACCATAACTCTACCATACCATGACCAGTTGTTCTGGAAGTCTAGTCAGGAACTCCTATATTTGTGGTCAACCTTATTATCTAATATGATATCACTCCCAGTTGGCCATTGATATACATTTAGAAATTTACAGTTCTGGTTCAACGACATTTTGGTGTTCTACATTCAAGTACTTCTTTTGGCTTGATGATAATCTATTACTTGGACATTACTCACACATACATCAATGCATTGGATCCCCAAAATAAGGCAGGTACTAGTATCTTCATTTTAAAAATAAGAAAGCTAAGGCTGAAAGATGTTAAATGACAAATAAGATTATATCACTAAAGAATGGCATAAAGTAAAATTTGCTTCCTTTTATTCCAGTTCCAGGACTTTTTCCTCTTGTGGCACTGCCTTCCCACTCAAATTGTTCAATGATTAGTTTTTCACTTAAACTTGACAATACAAAATGATTTCAAAGAGCTCATTGTGTATCTTACATGTCTTCACATAAGGTTTATGTAACAGAAAAGGAGAAATTCCTCCCCACCACCTATCTTTTTTCCCTAAAGCATGTAGGGCTATAGCTATAACATAATGTTTTCAGTCTGTTTTTTTTAATATTTAATATTTTACCATTCTTAAATTCATTTTCCATGAGATATCCTCTCTTAGTAGGAACAGATGGTTCAGCTGATTGCTAATAGAACATGCAGATAATTGTTAGTAGGTTAACATTTAAAACCCAGTCCATTTGGGAGTCATCCAAACACAGTTACAGTAGTGGCACAGTTTTCCTGGCAAGTGGGCATGAGAGCATGTGGCTATCAGTCTGCATTCCAGGGCACCAAATCCATAACCTATCTCAAAAATATTTTTACTAAAGACCAAATAATATGAGGACTTGACAGTGGAATAAAGTCCTTAAAGTTCTTTCATGTTTCCTAGCAAGCAAATCAGGTTCCTTTTCCTATTCATTTAATCTCCATGATATCTTTCGCATCTTTTTTCCTTCCCATATCCACCACCCTCACGCAAATCTTCACTGGCTCCAGCCAAGTCTTTTGTACTAGACTCCTAACCATTCTAACCCTCCAACCTCCATTCTCTCCAAGCACCATTACACTTTCCTATATGATTAACTTTCCTGCAAACAGATACAAATATGCACTTAAAGATTCAGAATTCTTTAATTACTCTTATTTGCTTACATAATAATGTTCAAATAGCACAATATCCAAACCCTTTCACCTTAATTTCCATCCTTTAATCTATTTCCAATCCATATAATCCAGGTGTCTATCCGCTTCTTCAGCCAGAACTGCTGATTTGCTGTTCTCCATCACTTAGACCTTCACATCTCCCTGACCTTCCATACATTGGTCTTCTGTTAAAAGTGCCCTTGATAACTCACAGCTTCCATTCTGCATGTCTGAATCCTACTCCCTCAAACCCTGCTATCCAAAGTCATTTCTTCCATTATTCCTTCTTCAATATCACAGAAAGAAGTAAACTTCTTAAAGTTCATCTTTTATTTTTTTTAATTTTCTCATCTATATACCACATATGAGTGAAATAATACTGTGTTAGTCTTTGGTTTATTTTACTAAGCATATTGTAATTTTTTTGAATCTCTTATTATGATCCTTATTTTTTTTTCCATTCCACCTTTTTTGTCCTCATTCCAATCCAGTCTCCAAAATTCAAATTTTGTCATTCCTTTCCTGTGTTTATAACCTTTATTGACTTCCTATTGTTCTAGGGAAGAGCAAAGCCTATGATGTGGTTTACAGTAGTCTATGTGACATGGCCTTTGTAGACAGTTCTGGTTTTACTTTTTTAAAAAGATTTATTTATTTATGCATACAAGCTGGGGTGTAGGCCAGAGGTGTGGGGTGGTGAGAAGATTCACCAGAGACAGAGTGGGGAGCAGAACAGGCAGATCTACTGAAGTACACTGCTGAGGGGAGCAGCGGGCGAGGCAGGAGAGGTCTGTGGGAATCGCCCTGGCCTGGTATTGAACTTGTGCTGCAGTGGCTCTGGATAGCTTCATAGTGCTGCACTTAACTAGTTGCACCACCAGGGAGGCCCTGCTTTTACTTTTTCTTGCTGCTTTCATGCACTCTCCTTTTAATCTTCTAATGAGACTTATCTCAGGGTCGCTGTACATGCTGTTTTCTCTACTTAAATCCCACTCTTCCACCCTACCTCTCCTAACCTAGTTCATTTTTCTTAGCCTTCAGAATTTAATTTTTATATGTCACCTCTTTGAAGAAGCTTCCTTTATCACCTAGGCAAAGTTAGCATCTCTACACCTTTCCACTGTAGCACCTACCACAACCATTCAGTGTTTGTTTCCTCAACTGGTATGTAATCTTCATAAAAGCAGGGACTTGAGTTTGTTTAATTTTCTATTGGATTCACATTGCTTAACACATTATCTGGATGCAAAGTAACTATTGGATAAATATTTGCTAATATTTTTATATAAATAAGTAGAACATATATAATTTATATGTACAATATATGTGCATAATGTGAAACAGAAAATAAGGCAAAACACATATATGTATATGTACAAATATGTACATATGTACATATATGTACAAATATGTACACACATATAAAGTAATGAAAGTTTTTGTTTATGCCTTATTCCCTATCTCCTTTACCAGGATGTAAATTTCTTGATTTAGTTTTGTACTTCCAACAACCCAAAACTTTATAGCTAGGAGGTGCTAAAGAAATAATGTATTGAACAAAATAACAATAAAGTAAGGAAAGAATGGATGAATGAATAGATTGGTGAAAAATAACGTGTTGAAATAACTTTTCATATAATTTTCAAATCCTCATAACTTTTACAATCCTGTACCATTACAAGATATAAAAAATAACCAAGTGATGTTATTCACATTTTATAGACAAATGACTTATTATTTACTCAGTTGATTTCCTAGCAGTTAAGGAAAGGTTAAAAAAAAAAGAAGGAATTAAAATACTATTATATTATGGAAAAGATACAGTGTTATATGAGACTATGATATACAAGTTCAGAGGATTCTTTATTCTTGAGACAAATCAGGGTGGGATAGGGGGCTTACAAATAGAGACAAGCAAAGAACAAATTTGGATGGGAATAATCTTTAGAAGAAAGAAACACCTCAGAATTTTTCCTTGTCAAAGGCAAGTCCAGTGACTTCTCTGTTCCACATTGATGAGTTTCAGTTTACTGAGATGAGGAATGACCTGTCGCTGTAGCTTTTCAACAAGCAGACCACAGCATCTCACCTCCACTTTCTTTCCTGACTGTCAATCAGCCCCTAGGAGACGAGGACCCCCACACTTGCAGACCCTTCACTTCCTGTATCTCAGCCTGACCTGCTCTGAGTGTGAACTTGGGCAATTCACTTTTTTGTGAAATGAAAGGTCTGGTCTGGTCTCTAGGGATCCCTTAATCTGAACTTTTTCATGACAGTCTTTCCTTCCTGCAAATTTTGGTCCATGATTACAGTGCCTTGATTTCATTCATTCAATATATTTTGTTCACTGTAGAGTATTCTAAGTGATAGGGATATAATGGTCAATTAGTGACCTTTAATGACAAAAATAGTTGCCCTCAGAGATCTGCATTCTAGTGAATATGTGGTATGATAGATATTTGAAAATATGAAGGAGGAATAAAAATTCAGAAAGGAGACTGGAACTATGATGAGGGGTGTAATTAAACAAACAGCTAAAGAAAAAATCATTCAAAGAGTGATATTTAAGAAAATATTAGATTTTTGTTTCCTCCTAAGGATTCTTTGCTCCTAAATCCTAGCTTCTGACTGAGTATGGTTGCAGGTTTGTGGATTCCTTGCAACCTTTCGTTAAATCTGATTGTTAATTGCTCATCTCCATTGTGAAAGCCTCAATTCCATTTCTGTCATCTCTTAGGAGGACCATGAGCAATAGCCTCCCTCTTGGTCTCACTGTTATTTTTTTTTTAAGATTTATTTATTTATACATACAAGCTGGGGTACAGGCCAGAAGCGTGGGGCGGCGAGAGGATTCACCAGAGACAGAGTGGGGAACAGAACAGGCAGATCAGAGATACACTGCTGAGGGGAGCAGCAGGCGAGGCAGGAGAGGTCTGCCACACCATGTGGGATTCTCCCCGGCTGGGGGTCGAACTAGCATCACGCACCGCCGACAGCTCCACAGTGCAGCTCTCAACCGCTGCGCCACCGGGGAGGCCCCTATTTTTTTTTGAAGATTTATTTTGTTTTTGCATACAAGCTGGGGTGCAGGCCAGAGGTGTGGGGTGGTAAGAGGGTTCACCAGAGACTGAGTGGGGAGCAGAACAAGCAGATTGACCGAAATACATTGCTGAGGGGGCTCAGCAGGCGAAGCAGGAGAGGTCTGCTGCGCCATGTGGGAATCTCCCAGGCCTGGCATCGAACTTGTGTGGCAGCTGCCAACAGCTCCACAGCACTGCGCTTAATCCGCTGCACCACCAGGGAAGACCCCCTCTTGGTCTCACTGTTACCATCCTCTCTGTACTCCATGTTCCCCTCTCCCCTCTTTTCTGTCAAGGGTGTTATCATTCTGACAATGAATTCAAGTTGCTTTCTGATATCCCCCAATTTCTTCTCCCATTTAACTTTGATCACACTCCACAAACCACGTCCCTAAATATCACCGTACTTAACCCTTATTCTCTGGACATGTTAATTCCTTGCTTAACTCCATCCCTATATGCAAACACAGTTTTCTCTTCATCTGCCCTGACCTTACCTTTCCACTTTGAAAAGTGCCACCTGCCCTTCAAGACTGGTCAAAGAGTACTTCCTCCAGGACACTATTCTTACTTCTTCTGGACAGACTGTCTTTCCCCCTCCTCAGCTTTCTCTGGGCTTTGCTCTTACCTCTCTGAAGTATGTGTCCCATTGCATTTCTAATTTCATATTTTCCTATCCTTCTGGTAAGCAATCCTTATGTCTTCATACCATGAACTTAGCAAATTCTCCACAATATTGATGAGGACAGAGAGAATGAGAGGAAAGGAGTAGATGAGGGAGAGAAAAGAGATTGTCAGTCAGTGGTAGAATATGGACAGCTGAAAGATGAGAGAAATCACTGCTTCCCACAAGGTGTGGATTAGAAGAGACCCTAGAGTATCTCAAATTCTAACACTTGAGTCTTCAGTATTAACCTTCCTTCTATTTGTCTAGCTCTGACCTTTTGTCCTAGTTCTCATAACTGGGCTTCTGTAGCTCAGCCCCACCTGGTGGCCCAGTTCTGAGGACTTGCCTTCTGTCTTGCTCCTTTCTGCCTGAATCTCTCTTTTGGAGATATGCCTAATATGTCAGGCTCTTCAAACCTGGAATACTGTCTTGCTCTTGTTTACCCCTCTCCTCTTTTTCCTTTTTTAATCCCTGCCCTGCCCATGAACCCAGGCAGGTGGCCAGGACCCTGCTAGTTCTTGACAGACGTCCATGATTGTAACTTCTGAGTGTTACATGCTCTTGGTTCCTATTCTTCCTTTTTCTGCCTGCCTGCTGTGGCCACAGTCCCCCACCCCCATGCCATCTGACTGTTTAGATGACCACCTGCTCCCCAGTGCCATCCTCTTTGGATCATTGCTTTGCCTCTTCAACTGGCCTGCTTCCCCAAAACCTCTGGACCTAGGTCTGTTTTTCTTTTTTCTTTTTTTCCTTCCTTCTATTTCTAGACCTTGCATCCACCCTTGCCACGGTTCCATCCTGCTGATAACACAGGGCTCACGTTAATGGAGAAAGATGGCCCCATGTCACTAGGTTTGTCTGGTCTATTTTAACAATTCTAACAGCATTTGGATACTGGGGAGCTTTATTTAAAACTCTAGGCTAATATTCTTATTCTATAGTGAGGACAATGAAACCCAAGGGAAGTGACTTTTACAAGGTTGTATTCATAGCCTGTGGCAGAACCACAGTAAGGGCCTGGGTTTCTGGCTCATAGTCAAGAAGGGCCTTCTCACTATACTTGTCACTCTTTGAGGTCTGTTTTTAATAAAGGAAAGTTATGTAAAATAGGGATCACAGAATCAATTGCAGGGCTTTGAAGAAATGATGGTAGTAACCTAAAGCCAGTATGTTCTCATGTTCAAATGTCCAGTTAGATTAATCAAATTTCCTTCAAGGATATAGAAGTTTGTAAAGAAATGAAAGAGACAATAGCTTTAAGTTATTATAAATAGGATATTTTTGAATTTTCTTTGTGAGCCAATAAGGTTATCGATGATGGCCTAGGGGTACAGTGCAATGAACCAATTAAGGGAAAGAATGAAATTTGAAATTGGCTACTTATGAAGTGTACAGTGGGGTCACAAATCATTTTCCACAGGAGATATTCCTGAGATCACTGTCTTTAAAACCAATTTAACCTGTGGCCAAGAAGCAGAGAAGCAACCTGTCTTAAATACATGTCTCATGAAGTGAGAACTGGCACATATGTAAAACAGTTGACCAGCCCTTACACAAGCTACATTACATAAGCTCTTCATCCTGGTAAGTGTAAAGTCCATTGGAGGAATTGGCTATGCACACAAATAATTATAATTCAAGGCATGTGACAAGTATGATTAATAGAATGCAATAGAATTGCAACAAAAGAAATGATTTATTTCCACCACATTGGGCTAGTGAGCATTATGGAAGCAAGGGGACCTGGGATCTCAGAGGTCACCCTGACCTAGCTGGAACCCTGATAAGGGGATGCCACCATGGTTTCACTTTCTGTATCCAGGCAGTTATCAAGTCTGTCAATTTTAATGCCTAAAATATCTCATGAACCACCTTTTTTTCTGGGCTGCTCCCTCAGTTCAGGGCCTTGTCATTTCACAGTAGATGTCTGAAGTGAGGTCCTGCCGGATCTCAGCCTAAAGTCTCACCTTCCTTCAATTCACCATCACATTGCTGACAAAATGATCTTGCTGCTAATCTGATCATTTCACTCTGGATTTTAAAATCCGCTCATGACTCACCAGATGTAAGGCATTCTAAGATCTGGTCCCTGTTTATTGCTCAAATCTCATTTCCTTCCATTTCTCTTCTTGCGTATTATGTTTCAGCTACATTGAATTTCCTATATATATATATTTTCAAAGGCCTTTCTCTTTCATACTTCCATGATGCTCTTTGGTGCTCTTGTATTCTGCTCTACCAACCACTAACCAGATTGCATGATTTATAAAAGTCATTCAGCAGCCAGTGGGGATCACATTCACTGCAGGACTTAGAAGGGCTTTTATGCCAGCAATTCTGTCTCCTCCACAGAATTTTCCTGGCAACATCACTCAACGTTAATCAATATCAAGTATAGGATCTCAATTTTTTATTGTTGTTGTTCCTTGGCTGAAGTCTTTTAATCAAGTAGGAGTGGAATTGTTGGCAAAGAATTGACGAGGACCATTATAGAAAAATGAATAGGATGATATAAAAGAAAAAATAACATCCTTTACGTACATACAATGTGTTTTGTGCATTACATAATCTATTTGCTATGTGTACAACATTTGATCTTTATAAAAAGTTAGGAATCTTTGCTCCATTTTAAATACAAGGAAAACAAGGTTTATATCAATTGATCACTTTTCCAGTGCCTCTGACCAGGAAGTGAGAATGCCTCAGTGAGGACACCAGCTCAAGTTCTTCTTGAACTCCTAATCAGCACCAGAATTGTAACCATGCTCCAAAATTGCTTTTAAGATCATATGATCTAAGCCTGTTGAATTTAAAGCTTTAGTACAATCACATTTTTGTTTTTACTGATTCTCTGAAAATGGGCCATTTGCATATTGTAACTTTGGCTTTCTTCCTTCCTCTCCTCTTCCTAGGATGTCCAGAGGCTGAGGAGGAACCCAGGTCATGCAAGCAGCATCTAGTTACTCCTTTATTGACATGGGGATTAGAATTGTTACTTTATAGAACTCATAGTGACTGGAGAGGTTATTAAACGCAATGCTGTCTTTCACAGAAAAATTACAGAGCAGACGAGTGGCAGAAGAACTCGTCATTTCCTGAGCCCACTTGTACATGTTGCTCTTATTAATTCTCACAACAAACCTGTGGAGAAGGTATTGCTATCTCTATTCCACAGATGGAGCAATAAAGGCTCAAGTAGTTAAGTGCCTCAACCAATCACACAGCTGGTTGGAGATGGAAAACTGGGGGTTCAAAACCAGGTCTCATACCATGGATCTTCTGACTTCAAACTTCATTCCTCATGGACATTTCAGCTTCCATTTTCAAATATCCATGAGCAAGAAGAGGGTATCCCCACAGCCTTGTAACTGAAAAGTTAACTGTCAATTTATATGTATTCTTTGGCATTTCACTTCAAACAAGATAAAAAATAACTATAATGATAGATTATCATCTATCAATGACTCCACTATATATACAATAATTTCTTCTAAAAACCTTAAACTTTCAGCATTTTTTTTTTTCTTTAAGAGCTTATGTATAGCATAGGGCCTCCCTGGTGAACTCAGGGTTAAGTCTCAGCGCTACCACCGTGAAGGCCTGAGTTCATCCCTGGCCAGAGCTGACCCACATGGTGCAGCAGACCGCTGCTGTTTCAACCTCTGTTCCCCTCAGCAGTGTATTTCAGTAGATCTGCCTGTTCTGCTCCTCACCCTGTCTGTGGTGACTCCTCACCCACCCCTTCAACTCTGGCCTACACCCCAGATCTTCTATGCAAAGATAAATAAATAGGACTTTAAAAAAAAAGAGCTTATGTATAGCATACTAAAGTCCTTAGAACATCGTGGCCTATTATTACTTACAGAAAGTCATTTTCTTGTGCTTTTGCACTTAAAAGAAAAGCGAGTACTGATTTCTAAAAATATAATCAAGTAAGACACATTCCTTTGCTCTCTCATCCTATGAAAATTGAAACCATGAAATGAAAAGGCAGAAAACACAACTCCTTAATAATCAAGAATAGAATTGTACCTTGTAGAAAAATAGACCTCTGAACATTGAAACAAACACTGGTAAAGAATGCCAGCTTTTATTTTTATCATTTAGAAGGTTCCAAGGGCACAGGCAAATACACAAATTGCTGATTCTAAAAATCCTTGACAAAATACCAGTCTAGAAATTAATATTTATCACATTTTCAGTGTTCCTGACACAACAGCTCCTTACATGCTGATGTTTATGAATACAAATTTGCTGGCTCTGTGGACGTGTATTATCTTTTCAAAAAATAACTAGGTAGGCAGATGCCTTCTTACTTGTGATTACTGGAGCTAGAAATCTACCCAGAATGGACAGCAACATTTATGACAAATAAAATTGAAATCAATGGACCATATATATCTTCATTGTATAGTCATTTGGTTAATTACAATGAGAAAATAGGCAATGACTCTCTTCCCATTTCAGACAATTTAGAAGACATCTGCAATGTGCTTTTTGTCTTATTCACTGTTAGATTAGTGTGAAAGAAATAAGAAGTGGATGGATAGTGGAATGAAGATAGAATAGCTTACTTAATAGAAGGGAATATGTTTTAATTTGTCAAGGAGTATAGACAGCACAGGATCTTGTCCAGTGATTCTGAACTGAGTGTCCACAGTATCATAGAGTACATTTCAAGTATCGTGATTGTGCTAAAACTGTTGTCTAATATTTTCTTCACTTAAAATGAACAAATACAATTTGTTTCTGTTACTTAAGATGAAGAAATAAAAATGAACAAAGTATGAGTTGGCTTTATTTCTTATACAGATTTTGGGAGATTTTTCAACTTTTCTTTGATTCAGTCACCCTTGTGTTCACCATATCCTGATTATACCATACACCATGAATTTGAACTTAAACTCTAATAAAAAGAAGAAGTGGGAGTTCCACAGCATTGATATGAAGATTCTATCACATTTGTCATAGCAGAGGAGTGTGTGAATTTCTGCTTGCACATCTGTAATGGCCAGCACCCATAGCTGAGCTCAGCTAATGCCTGCCCCATTGAAATGACATGGATCATAACGATGGTGGCAGTGATGCTAATGATAATGACAATATCAACATTGAGACCTTACTATACATATGATGCCATATAATGAGTGAAATATACACTTAACAGAATAATTCAAGGAATTCTTCACTATGAATCTTCATTTTAGAGGCAGTGACAAAGGCTGGTGCAGTTAAGATCTACACCCAGGTCTCAGTTATTAAGTGACAAAGTCGGGGAAAAGAAGATACCTATCTACTCACTTCAATAGGGACATAAAGCAAACCATTTTTTAAATGCTTTGAGTCCTATGAGAAGGAACTGAGCATCAGTCATCCTTCCCAAGTGAACACTCAGTTTGTCAGAGTTTGCTCTGTTTCCAGTTGAAGTACCTGTGTCAAGAAAGGCTCATGGTATTAGAGTTTAGTTTTCCTTCACTTTCCTACACTCCAGTTCCTAGGACAAGACTTTCATATTGGCTACTTTAGTGGTCACTGCTCGAAGAACTGAGGTCCTAGTCCTGAAACATAAAACAGCATGTGCAATCTATAGGACACCTCCTAGACAGTAGTTTCCTGGAATATACGCTCTTTTCTCTAAGATTCCTCCAGTCATCCTCTGCAAACCCTTGCCTCTTCCTTATGACAATTATACCTCTGTCACAATATTTCTACTTGTCTAAAGACCCTTGGAAGACTAGAAATAAGAATTTCAGTCTCCAGTAACTGATGCATTGAACCATGATTAATGAATGACCTTGTCAGGCTCAGAGGTCACTGCCTCACTAACTAGATCTGCTTCCTGCTGTCTGAGTCCAGGATCCACTCATCCACGCAGATCCCCCCACGCCCATCTCAGTCCTCTGCCTCCCCTTACCTGTAACTGCCATGCCTCCACCAAAGTCTGCATAGAGCACTGAATGAATGAACTGCTAGGTCCATGATGATACTTGACTTGAGTTTTAAGAAATAATAAAGAGTTTCCTGAGTGGGAGGGTTGGAAAACATCAACAAAGGCAGAAGGGTTTTAAAAGTAGACAGTATATTTGAAAAATGTCAGGCACCCCAGTGGGATTAAAATGAAGATGCAGAGTGGTTATGTTTTAGCAAAAGCACAGACACCTAAGAGATCCAGACATGTAAACCAGTCCTCACTATTATACTCATCTCCAAGGCACATGAAGCATTCATGGGTTGTGAGATAGAGAGTCAAGTTCAACCCACTGTTAGTAGACTGCCTGTTTATTTTGTGGAGCTACCACACTCAGTCAACTCCCTGCAGGGCTTGGTCACAGGTTTCCAGAGCACACTCAATCAATACCTGCTGACATCAGCTATCAAATGGGGCATTACTTGAAAATAAGGAATATGATTATCCCTGATGAGGGCAGTTCAGTGACCCTTCCTCTGCACTTATCCATCCCTCTCCCTGACAGATATGGTAATGCAGAAGAGTTTTTCTTCAGTATAATCATCAGCTCAGACACTTTGACTCCTCCAGGAGGAAACTAGCTAAGAGTCTGCTGGGAACCTTCAATTTCACTCAACGGTATAGAACATCCATCATGGGCGAGTCTTCTCTTTCATGGCATCCACACTACTTCAGAGGTAAACACCAGCCAGTCATAAGAGAGCATCCATCCCTCACACACAGAGAAAACAACAATCACATGCAATTCCTATTGGGTTCTTCACTTTTTCCTTTTTTAACCTCTAAGAGAGGTCATACTATGATATATATGTGATAGATAGACTAATATCACCATGCCTCAGTTTTCTCTCCGATTCTATGAGAATAATAATACTTGCCTTACATGCACACATTTTCCAAGGCACAAATGCAGACTAACTTATTGGCATCTGTGCTAAATTCATTCTATTGGATTATTTTGAAATGTATCAACATTACACACATTTAATCTTTTGGCTCCTTACATTTTATATGAATGGCTTAGGTTCATGGCCTTTGATCACTCTTTTTAAAGTATATATCCAAACGTAGCATATAATCAAGGCTGACCTGCCCAATAACACTTAGAGAAAATGAAAAAAGAGTAAACAGTGCTAAGATCATAGAACTCTTTATAAATAATCTCCCCGACTCAGTATGCTGCTGCAGAGTAGCTTCTTGCCACTTCCAAGTTTTAATGTATTGATTAATTATGAAGTGATGTTTAATTATGTACTTTATTATGCATAACAAATATAAATTACATACCTGATTGTTCATAATTGTATTAAAAATATGTATCATTTATTCTTGAAAATGAGGGGCCTTTTTCAGGAGGAATGATGCTGTTTGTGGAATAAAGTATGAGTGGAATTAATGTCCCCACATTAATCATTAATTTTATGAAAATGTGAAGGTCATCCTCCACTCTAAGATGTCTAGATGTCTCTGAATTCCTTTTCCAAGGTCTATTAGTTGAATTTCAATAGGTAAAGCAGGGGTTTATAGCATGTGCACAACTATTCCCCTAAAGGCATACAGCTCTTATTTAATAAAGTTGTTATTCTGAGGATCTTACTGTAGCACCGCCACATATGAGAACTTGTCTCAGATAGGGGATAATCATCAGTAAGGACCAATAACCTGCTTTTTAAGTAGAAGTATGTATGTCCTTGCACATGCATGTTAATTTTCCCAAAGTAAGATGCTGATAAAGATCAGAATGTAAAATACATGGATACTATTGTTAGAACAACTTCTGGGAGTCAGGCATTGTGTTAAAAAAAACATGATATTATTAATAATCTTATAGTTTAAATATTGTTTGAACACTAATCAAATACAAGGCACTCTGGAAAGTTTGGCAATCATATGATCTTCACATTATATTTATATTATATTTTATAGATGAAAATAATAAACCTTACAAAAATGTCTTGTTAAAAATCATGCAGCTAGGTAAAACAACTGCCAAGCTCCACAGGCAAAGTTCTCTCATTATCAATGAACATATGTTGTCACAGGTCTGAAAAGCAGGATCTATGATCTCAAGGTGAGGATTCATAGTAGTTGCAACCAGGGCCTCTGGGCCACTGGGCATTCCTCTGGTCCTTCCAGCTAGTCAAAGGCACAATAGTAAGGCCAGGCAGAAGAGGACTTCATTATGGGTCGACTGGCTGTGTGCCCTTTTTCAGGTTGTTCTACAGTTCCAAAACTTAGTCTCTCATCTATAAAGCAGTGAGCATAGCTTTATATGACCATAGCACCCACGTCATACAGACATTGATACAGGTATTGAAAGGAGCAAATGTATTAATAACATTTTAAATACTTTACTCAGGCACAGAACATCATAACTCATCAATAAATGGTTGTATTATTATTTATCCATCCTCTTTCTCTAATCATTTTAATTATTATATTGCCTTTCTGAAAACTATTAATTGACCCCATTGCATTTCTCTTTTCACTTGGAATCTCAAATTCTAAAGGTACAGAATCTAAAACATGAAAAAATTCTTATAATCCCCTTCTCCACTTTCTGCCACTGTCTTGACATCAATATCCTTTCTTTCTTGATATCACTTTAGTTCTTTTTGTTCTATTTTAGTCTGTCCAAGAGACATGTGAAAAATCAACCCAACAGTCATTACTCCTGGATAGCTTTGCAAGAAGGATAGAGAGTGAAAGATTAACATCTAATGCTGTTAAGAAAAATGTTCCCCAACCAAGAAGAAATTGAATCTCACATTTTCTGTCCAAGCAAATCCATGTTTCAGTAGTCATGTGCTGTGGGATATTAATGGATATTCAGGAAATACATTTTTTCCCACTTAAATAAGAGAATGGAACTGTCTTCTTTAAGTAAAGACATTTAGAACAGTGGCAATCAACTAAAAAGAGTATGGATTAGAGTGAAATGTTTCTAATTCAGACTAACTGGGAACATGGGGAACCTGAATTTACTGACAACTCTGATTCAAAAAAATCTTCTGTTAAATCAGAAGACAGTATCACCTAATCATTAAGAGCATGTGATTTATGGTAAGATATCGCAGGATTTAAGATCTTGATCTCCCACTTTTTGATTGAGTAATCTTAGAAGCCACTTCCCCTACTTGATTGTTCACATACATAAAATGGGTATAGGGCTAATTCTAATTCCTACTCTTTTGCTGAGGATTAAATGGAAAATAACAAGGCATTATCTTAACACAGGACCTGGCACTCAACTGACAAATTGTGTATGTGCTCAATAAGAGACTGCTATTGAAATTATCATTTCAATATCATCTTCATCATCATTTTACTATTGCATATAAACATAAATAGCTGAAAGAAACTAATGAAATAATGCCAAATGTTGATCCTTGTGTCTCCTTGGGGAATAGATAAGAATAACTTGTAATTACCTGGTAATTATTGAAATAGATGATTTCACTGATTTAGTGGCCACTACAGGTCATAGTTGGCATGTATGCAAATATTACAGCATTTAATCCTCACAAAAGCTTGTATAACAGCTAGAGAATAATCACAGAAAAGCATTCCTCCCATGACTTCACAGCTAGTACATGCAAGCAAAATGAAATAGTGTCCTGCCCACGATAAAGGTGTAGTGATTAGTTTCTAAATTAATAGATGGATGATGGTTATGGTAATACTGATGGTTATGGAAATACTGAATTTAAACATTCAGATCATGGACTCTTTGCTTGGATTCCTAAATTCACACTTACGATGTGATTCTGATAGTTATTTTATCGGAACCTCAGTTTTCCCACCTATTAAAAAAGGGGTAGATATATTTGGCATGTTCAATTAATATGAGGATGAAATGAGACAAAACACAGGCAGCATCTAGCAGGTAGTAAGAGCTCCATACCTGCTAGTGCCCTTCCCATTTCCCCTTGTACTAAAGTCTACCTCTTTCCCAAACTAAAACAGGTAGATAGCCCCTCCTTTCCTCAGCTTGTCAGTTACTTACTTTATAGGCCAGTTGGAAAATCCAAACTCTGTTTTCCTTTCTCTGCATTTAAAGTCATTCATTAGGATGCCACATACACACACCCCAACTGTACCTATGACGACCAGCTGTTGTGCCCATTTTGCTCTTTAGTTCTTCAGGAAACCATCTCAAGCCTCTCCTAACCTCTTCATTTCTCTCTGGCTCCTTCTGCCTTCTTTAAAGCAGTGCCAGAATTTATAATGACATGGCAGGCTTTCCCCCCCCCCTTATCTGTTAATATATCATTTTGCAGGCTTTTAAATAGCATTAGAATCCCACTTTCTCCAGAAAGTTTTCCTAGATAAAATTCATAAGGTTGAATTTCTTTTGTTACTCTATATCATGTGAGGATACACTTCTATTTTCCTAGCCCTCACCCCACTTACATACTTTGGGTATCACTTAATTCTGACTAGCTTGGCTTATGCACAATATAAATCATATGTTATCCATTCATGTGTTGAGTTTAAAGCCACACACTATGATCAACTTTCTTGTAACTGTATCATAAGACAACATAAATGTGTGCTTAGACTTTAAGCTCTTAGGGTGTATTGATAAGCTCATGTTACAAAAGAGTTTGCATTATCACAACACCATCTATTTATAAAACACCTTAAAAGGTTGTGTTCTTATTCACTTTTGTGTTGTCAGTGTTTTCCCTAAGTCCTAGCATACAGTAAGACTCAAAAGACCTTGATAAAATATCTGTTACTTCCTATTCTATTTCTATGAACACATAGAAGTTTAAAATATTTTAGTTTAAGTGAGGCAAGAAAGAAGGCTAAAAATAGCTGGGTGCTATATTAAGGGATCTACTTTTACAATATAATTTAGTCCTTAAAGCAGTAGCGACAATGTGGTATCATTATATTTAGAGATAAGGGAACTGAGACTCAGATATAGTAAATAACTTCCTCAAACTTGAACAATACACAAACGCGTGAGTTTGAAGCCTTGGTGGGTCATTCTTTGGACCATTATTATAGTCTTGTCCTGTCCACGTAGTTTTTGAATTAATCATACCACGTCTACCCTGTATTCATGGAATTAGACTGTAACTTCTTACATATGCAAGGATTTACTCAATCTGACCCAAACTTCCTTTGTAGATACAACTGTTATACCCTGCTCTCCAGCCAGAATAAATATATCCAGTTTCCCTAAAATGTTCTTTTCCTTGCTTTCTTATCTTGCAATGCTGTTCCACATACTCTGCCAATGAAAATCCATGTTCTTTATGACAAGTTCTCTTTCAATATTTTCTATGACATGTTCTCTATTCCCAGGTGAGAATTATTTGTTCCTTCTTTGGAGTATCTAAGCTCTGGGTTATTACTTGAAGATACAAACAAACTGCTTTGTGCTTGAATAGTTCTTACATGCCTCTAACATCAAAGTGTAATTCCTTGAAGGTAAAAGTTGTGTCTTAAGAGTCCTGTTATACTCTTGTGCCTCACATAGTACTTAGTAAACATGTACTTAAAGTTCTGTGATTGGCTATGGGGGGAGGATGGAAGGGGGTGGAGAGGGAAGGGAGACAGAGGCAGAGAGATGAGATAGAAATGTGTGTGTGAGTGTGTGTGTGTGTGTGTGTGAGAGAGAGAGAGAGAGAGAGAGAGAGAGAGATTACTTAGTTTGGTGTATCATATGAGGTCCCTAAGGTTTAATTAACTCAAATCTGCTCTTATTTTGAAATTAAAATGCATCCAAAGTTCTATATATGCTTTCAAAACACTCATTGCATTTAATAATATCTGCTCAATATCTATCCCTATACCTGGGAGAAATTTACACTGACTACTGAAATAGTATTTTATCTTAGTAAACATTTATGAGCTGTAATATTAGGCAATCACACCAAGTGCTTACAGAAGTACAATATATTTATTCCAGACATCATTTAGAGCATCCTGAATGTACTGTCTCATACACAAGACAACCCTCAAAAGCCCTTCCATTAGAAGCACTATATTTGAGAAATGCAAATATTATTAGGCTTTTGTCTTCCACTATGAATACACAAACACACACACACACACACACACACACACACTGAAAAATATCCTCCAAATGACACAATAAAGTCTCTTTTTGAAATACCTCACTATAACACCCCTCCCCCATCTCACACTAATGGACGTTTGTAGAAAAGCTGTGTCCCAGTTTGTAAAAGCAATGTCTCAAGTGTGAGGTAATCCTCTCATACTCATTGCAATTACAGGTCCGAGTCCTGAGCCTCCTGCCGACAAAAGGCTACCTCATCTCTTTCCTAATTAAGAGCACAAAATTCTTCCCAAACCACCTTCATTATTACACACCATGTACTTGGCTCTGTCAGGCAATACCCTCACATTCTGAAAGAATGAAAGGGCCTCTTTTAAATCCAAGGTAACTACCTTAGAGTTAATTATGTTAATTAAAACCTTTTCCCTATACTCAGCAGATGAAGCCCATTTCACTAGAAGAACAATGGGACTACAGGAAAGAGAAACCTTGCTTACAATGGAAGGTAATTAGAGAGCTCATGTTTGGCTTAAAAGCAAACACACACATCAAACAAAACAAAAACAGGAGAGAAATCTGTCCAACCAAAAGTAAATAATCATAGGCACTTTCTTAATAAAGTATATGCTTACTCAAAAAAAAAAATAAAATAAAACTGAACCAATGGAAAAGCTAAAAGCAGCCAGATGTGATTCTCTTCAGCTGGAACATAGCTGAAAGTGCGGGAATGGACAGATCAGAATGCAGGTCTCTTTCAGCACCTTAGTCAGGAACAAGACTCTTCAGACAACCAGCCCTGTGACTAGGGGCACACCTCTTTCTTTTAACTCTAAATGGACATTTTCCTTTACCAACAAAAAAAAGAACTTGAGTTAGGCAATTTCTGAGGCAGTTTGCCTGCATTAGCATTAACTGAGAGCCATGGGTCTCTTTGACCTGCTAGGAAATAGTCGGTGCACTTTATTTTACCTAACACTCTCTAGTATCATTAAATGCCCTGGGCAGGCAGATTGCTATTATCCAAGCAAAGTCTGGGCAGACAAAAACAAGCCAGGAGGTGCTCTAATCAATGAGACCCTTACAGGGGGATTTCATTCACCACCTCTCTGTCACTGCCCTGGTAGCCCCTTATCATTTTTCAGGGCAATGAATCTCAAAATAGGGACCAGCAGCAGCCCCTGGAAACTCGGTAAGGATGCAAAGCTTTCTTCCTCATTCCAGATCTACTGAATCCTAAACTCTGAAAATGGAGTTTAGCAATCTGTATTTTGACAAAACCCCCAGCGGATTGGAGTGTGGTACTCACTAAAGTTTGGGGTGCCCCTCTCTCTGCCCTGTAACATTAAGAGATTCCTTTGGCACTTCCAATATATTATCCTCACTGCCACCAGATCATGCCAGGCTTCCTTCCTTCTCCTCCTCCCTTTCTCCCCGCCTTCCTCCTCAAAAACCTTTAATGATACTGGTGCTCCATCCCTCATTAAATAAAATTTAAACTTCTTAGACGGCAAACCAAGCCTCTTACCACCCGTAGGGTAAATGAAAGAATAAGCAGGATTTTCCACCCCCCCATCAATGATAGGCCCCTGCATGCATGCCTGATGGCGGGCACCTGAAGTAGGGTGTGGGTGTGCATGAGTGGGCGCACCTGGGCCTGGAGGTTGAGAATTTAAGAACAGCAGCTGCAGCAGAAACAGAGAACAGAGTGCAGCAGCAGAGGACCATGACAGAACCCCAGAGAGCCCAAAAAGAGTAAAGATTTGCTGGCTTGCAGGCTTGCTGGTCCCTGGGTCTCCCCGCCTGCCCTGTACCTAGTTGCCTCACTACAAAAGAACATTAAAAGCCTGATAAAACTCACCGAGGACTCCAGGACTTTTCCTTTACCCG
Organism: Scalopus aquaticus; assembly: GCA_004024925.1. Taxonomy (NCBI): domain Eukaryota; kingdom Metazoa; phylum Chordata; class Mammalia; order Eulipotyphla; family Talpidae; genus Scalopus; species Scalopus aquaticus. Next base: position 12,148 of record PVIJ01010189.1, on the reverse strand, counting down.
TCTGCCTGAGTCATAGAGAACCTGCTCCGTGCCTTGCTGGCACTACAACACCTCACCCCAGCAGACCCTCCCCAAATCATTTCTCCCCACTCCCAATGGACACACTGTACTACTACTAGGATGAGCTCTGAGTGTGCATGAAAAGTCCAACTGGGCTTCACTCAGTTGTTTTCTCTTCACAAAATGGACTCCTTCCCCCCATCTGCTTGGCAAATTCCTCACCCTGTTAGATTCATCCCAAGACTCATCCCCTCCCTGGGCCTCCTCCATTTCTACCTCTTCCCCTCCACGTCCCTCTTTATGCCTCCCAAGAACGTTGAGCAGACAGTACTTCTGCTATTGCACATTTTTGATGAATGAATTTGAATCATCATACTATATGATAGTCTGATTACATAGTGTTCTTACTCACTGAGTTCTTCAGCAAATGATAGCAGCATGGAAGAAGGGGAAGGGCAACATACCTAGTATAGGAATCTGCACCAACACACATAGCATACTGTACACAGCCACCCTTTGATTGATAATCTTTCTTCTTTGAAAGATTTCTTTTGGGGGACTCCCTGGTGGCTCAAGGGAGTCACTATGAAGCTATAGGCGGCACAGGTTCGATCCCCAGCCAGGGAGGTTCCCATATGGCGCAACAGACCTCTTCTGTCTTGCCCTCTGCTCCCCTCAGCAGTGTATTTCAGTTGATATGCCTGTTCTACTCCCCACTCTGTCTCTGGTGAATCCTCTCACCCCCCACACTTCTGGCCTACACCCCAGCTCTTGTATGCACAAAATAAATAAATCTTTAAAAAAAAATTTCTTTTTTTTTGAAATAAAACTCTGCCCTAGGGCTGCCTGAACATGTGTTAGACAGTGATGCCACCAGGAAAATGTGTTGTTTTTTTTTTTTTTCCCCCAGCCCAGGGAAACAGAATGTCCCTGGGTCAAGATGACTAAATAGCCGACAACACATTCTGGGGACTAAAGATGATGAACACCAGGGAACACCACCATGATGTGCTGTTGTGACAGGCTGTTTGCTTATGATCAACTGTCTTTGTTATACTCATTAGAAAAGAGCCAGCTCGAGATGAGAGGTCTGAACAGTTTTTTGGAGGTAACCTACCAGCTGTTTTCTCAGGTCACTGGCTTCCTGACAATGAAGTGTACCTTATAGATTCAATTTCTGTCTCTGTTCACTGGCTTCTGGCAGGGACAGGCAGACCAACACAGGCATGCCTGTCTACGACAAGTTGGAAAGAATATTTGAGTGATTATGTCTATTTTATTCTTATATCCTTGGCATAGAATATATTATGCACTAGAAATTCCAATTCCAATTTATTTAAATAAATCAATGAAAAAGATTGCCTTTTGGACCCCTATTCTCTATAGTATTACTGTGCTAAAGGTTTACCTCTTGTGCCTCTGATTTACAGATGGACAAATTGAGACTTAGAGATGTTGAATTACTTTAACAACTAGTAAAAGGCAAGAGTGACTCAAGTGCAGATCTTTCAGACTCTAAAACTCTAACAGGGTGGTCCCCAGGAATAGGGTGTTTTCCAGGTTCTCTGCCGAGCAAGGAGCTGAGCAGGAGAGATAAGAAGCTGGAGAAAAAGAAAGAGGAGACTGGAGAAGGAAGGAAGCAGGATAGAGAGCAAGAAGAGACACAAGAAGCAGAGAGACATATAAGGAAGCTGCACCGAATGATTCAAACAGATGTGGGTGAGAGACCCGTGGGGAAGTTAACGATGGCAACGCTGATCTGGATTTTGATTTTGTTCTTTTCCAGCCAGGATTGTCTGGCTGTTTCTGACCCTTTTCTATGGATCCCTGCTGAAAGGTGCTTTAGACTTGTGGTAGGCTTCCGGGCCTTGCTTTGGGCCAATCCCATTTAGGTGGACTTTTACCCACAAGGTGATGGGTAACATTGGGTGCTTGATTTAGAAACTGTATTCTTTGTCTTTTCTAATTCTAATAAAGTTTGTGTGTGTGTGTGTGTGTGTGTGTATATATAATATTGATATATATTATATTGATATATATTATATTGATAGTCTATATATATATATATTGTATTGATGCAGCGGATGGCAGAAACTATTTAGAGTGGGCAAGTTTGGGGGTTCTGGGGTGTCTCTCTCCCTGCCTGTAACAAAAATGATGCTTCCTTTACCAAAATGAGTTTTCCCGAATTAACTACAGATTGTGAGACTATACACAGCCATAGATTCCTTGATAAATCTTCACATTCTCCTTACATGTAGTTCCCATTATTTGAATGAAAATAAAGAACAAGGTTATGATCCAACTATGAAGCCAAATATTGGGTATATGAAGTCAAATATTTCTGGACCTCAATTTCTTCATCTGCAAAAAGAATTTCTAATGCATTACATAATAATCAAATACAGGGGGCCTCCCCGGTGGCGCAGCGGTATAACGCTGCGCTGTGGAGCTGTCGGCAGTGGCGACGCGAGTTTGACGCCCAGCCTGGGAGAATCCCACATGGTGCGGCAGACCTCTCCTGCCTCGCCCGCTGCTCCCCTCAGCAGTGTACTTCTGATCTGCCTGTTCTGCCTCCCACTCTGTCTCTGGTGAACCCTCTCGCCGCCCCACGCCTCTGGCCTGTACCCCAGCTTGTATGTATAAATAAAATAAAATCTTAAATAAATAAATAAATAAATAAATAAAATTGAAACATCCTTTTAAAAAAAATCAAATACAATATATGATTATCATAACTTAATGTTAGTACTATAGCATTTCACTATCATTATATATGACTATATAATAGGCTTTTGTATTTGATTATGCTATTTCAATAGCTAGCTCAGTACTGGGCACATTCAAGATATGTTTAAAAATCTATATGCTATCATAATCACATCAATTCCCATGAAAAGTGTTTTCACTGAATAAGATCTCTCCCCTAAATGACTATTTAATCCTGATTTAGATTTGCCAATCAAAATTCATAAAGAAGACAGTTGAAAACTGATTTTTCATTTTATAGCTATTTTCCTAATTTTATCCTTAGTTGGTGCACTTAAACTATCACAACAGTTATTATCACTGTCACAGCTGTCTTACTGTAGATCCTCAAATTAATAAATGTTAAGGAAAAGTTTAATTAGCAAAAACCTAAATGTCATTATTAATTTACTAGTTACATTACAATCCCTTGTAAAACATTTATGCTGCAGTAAACGGAATACCTACTTTCCAGTGATCATGTGGCAGAGCTAATTTACTATAAAACTAAATATTTAATTACTAATCTTAGCAAAGCTAGAGGTACTCAGCTAAAATTAAGTTGCAATTATTTGGAACAAAATGCATAATTATTACTTCACATAATATAAAATCTTATCAAAGTCATAATGGCAGTTTAGGCATTTAAAATATTTCTGAAACATATTAGAATAGTTTTAACAGGTAGATGGAATGACTGTAAATTGATTAGTAGATTTTTCTAGGGAGATCAGATGAAGAATGCTTGAAAGTTTTCACACTAAAATTATATTCAGAAGGGTATAGAATTTCTATTTGAGATAATAAAAAATTCCAGAAAGGTTAAGTGGTGATGGGTTGGTTGCACAACATGGCAAATCTAGTTGATGATATTAGATATACACTTAAAATGATACAGTTTATGTTATACATGTTATCATAATAAAAGACTATATTCTGATTTGACTTTTGTCTTCCTCATCCTATATTGTGTATTCCTTGGGTACTGAATATGTCCCGTCACAATCACATCTCAAGTTCCTAACACATTCTAAGGCAACTATCAAATGAATAAATTTAGGGATCATTGAGATTTTATTCTTCCAATTATGCAAAGTTAATATCTAGTTTCTTTAAAAAAATAGTTCTATCAAAGAAAGAACTATTGGTTCAAACAATGATGAAACTGTATACATTATAAGTAAGTATGATACAGAAAAAGAATTTGCATTGTAGAGTATAGAATGTTAATGATAAAGGCAAAAGGCATCCATCCCCTGGTATTTCTGTCCACACATCTTTGAACAATCTCTAAGAGCACAGAAACGTGTGGAAGCATCTACAAATACTGAGCAACAAATAGTGATGATGGATATTGATTTCTTTCCAAAAGCAGTTCTGGCACTTTGGGAAGACAGAAGTTCATTATACTAATTAGAATCCCTTGCCCTACCTCCTCAGAGGATGTTCTCTTGGGTAGATATCAAGGCAGGCACTCTTGGGTAGATGCTTTTCAAATTAATGACTCAACAACCAAATGGCAATAATCTTAGCATCTCTGATGAGACTGACTGCTTAAACAGTGCTGAAGATCAAAATCACCTTCCAAAGGCACTGCTCAGTAAAGCTGGGATTTTGCACTGGGGCAGGTTTGCTTGCCAATCTATGCCAGGGTCATGGAATAAACGTGTTCCTGAAGCATTTCTCACTCGTCCAACAGTAAGTCAAAGTCAGAGTCTGCAAAAGCCTGAAGAATTAATTGGGCACTGATTTGAAAGGCTCCACAGAATTACACTCACCCTAAAATCTCCTTTCTGTAAATGACCTGTCATGATGTATTCATTTAAAAACACTTAGGCAATGACTATTATGTAAAAAAAAAAAAATATTTACTCATTCCTCATAAAAACTCTTTAAGACAAGCATTATTATTCTCACTTTATAGATGAGAACAGAAGCACCAAAAGTTTAAGAAATTTGATCATATCTTGGAAATAGCAGTGGTGGGATTTGAACCCAGGAAGCCTAGACCTAGAAATTGTGTTCTCAGACATTCTAGTTGTCTGTATTGATTCATCTTTAATAGAAATGTTAAAAATAAGGATAATTTCTTTACTCTAAGGCATTTTTTCCCTATGTGAACACAATGGATGTCCAAATATGCTATTTAAGAACATAATCAGACCAGGTTTGTTTTATTCTAATCTTGGAGAGTGGGGTTCTGTAAATGAGATATATACTAGGTGGTTTGCAATCAGGCATGATCCCACAACTCCACAATGCAGATTCAGCAAAAAATCAGAGGGCCTGACAAGGCAGAAGAAGTAAAAGACTGACATGTTATTTACACTGATTTTACTACCAAAGCATATCTAGAGTTTGCTTTAGTGCGTATTTCTTTTTTTTTTAAAAGATTTATTATTTTTTTTAAAGATTTTTTATTTATACATACAAGCTGGGGTACAGGCCAGAGGCGTGGGGCGGCGAGAGGGTTCACCAAAGCCAGAGCGGGGAGCAGAACAGGCAGATCAGAAATACACTGCTGAGGGGAGCAGCGGGCGAGGCAGGAGAGGTCTGCCGCACCATGTGGGATTCTCCCTGGCTGGGCGTCGAACTCACGTTGCCCCTGCCGACAGCTCCACAGCACAGCGCTTAACCGCTGCGCCACCGGGGAAGCCCCTAGTGTGTATTTCTTTTCTTTCTAATCTATGCCATTACTTTTCCAGGATTGGAACTATGGCTTGATCATTGTTATTTCCTTCATAAATCCTATTGGAGTATTATTAATAATGATGTGCAAAAGTGTCTTCTTCATTATCAAGAAGCAAATCAGTGTTTATTTAATTGATTGACTTAAAAGGCCACAGATAACTCATTTACTTGAATTTTCTTTTCCTAAGGCAAGTCTAAGATCAACCTGAAAACAAAGAAAAATATTATTTAAAACTGTTTAGGACAACCAGAAAGGTGAATTGTTAAGAAACTAGGAGACAAAGGGAGGAAAATGCATAAACTAATCTAAAATATACTTAAAATTGTTTTCTAAAAAGCTACAGTATAGTTCATAATTTTGGACAAAAACCATTTCATTATGCTGCATTTTATCTTGCTTTCTCAAAATACTGGAGAAATGATTGATATGAAAAGAAATTCCATGTGTCATACAAGCCATTTTCATAAAACTTGCAAATTCTAGATATAACCAAAGGGGGGGGACACTAATAAAATAATGGATCATATTTGAATTAAACATGCTTCATTCAAAATGCTACACTTTGTGAGTTAACATTATGTTATATGCTGAGAGCAAGCAGTAACATCCTCCTATAACATCCCATAGCCTCCATAAATTAAATCGGAGAACATAAAAAGTGGTGATAACAATGAAAAGGATTACTTATCGAATGAAAATGGAAAATACAAACAGATTAGTGAAGATATTTGCCTCTAAAATTCTTAAAACTGTGCATCCAAGAGCAGAAGTAATAAAGATGGGTATTTCTAAGAAATAGATCCAAAGTGGCTCCATTTAATTCACAGCAGGAACATAGAAAGTAGCAATTAATGCAACCACTGGTGTGGAATTGTTTTCCAAATACCATCCTGTTGGATGGCTTTTTTTTTTTTTTTAATGGAAGCAGGGCTCAGAAGTCACGCTGAATTTGGATCAATTATTTACTGAAAATATCATCATATGTTATTAATACCACAGTCCAATCAGATAAATATAACCAAAGATACCTTAAGTGAAATGGAAAAAAAATTAGCAGATGTTATCTTAGACTATAATAGCAGTGCTTGAAATTCCTTGAGATCTGATCATGGGAAATAAATGTAGGGTCATCTATCTCAATGATGTGTAGAACCACTGAAATTCACCAAAACTCTCACTGTCAAAAGGGATTGACAATACTGAAAAGATCTTAGTTTGTATTCCAGAAGTTTGGCATCAGTAGCTGAGATTCTGCTAGAAATATTCCGAACCTCATAATTTCTGAAGACACAGCTTGTTTATCTGAAGGACATGGAGGATAATTTAGTCCTGGGGTTAAGCATGAAAGCGAGATCCAGGTTGCCTGCATTCAAATTCTGGTACTAGAACATGCTGTCTGTCGTTGGGCACATTAGTTGACCTATCTGTGACCCATCTGTAAACATGTGGAGATAATAGTACTTAACTCATAAGACCACAATAAGATTTGTTGAGTTAGAACATATAAAATCTTAGAATATTTGGTACTCAATAAATGATTGAATAATGGTACTAGTATCATTTATGAAAGGAATATTATTTTTTTACTTTTAAAGATTTATTTCATTTATTTATGCATACAAGAACTAGGGGCTATGCCAGAGGTACAGGTGACAAAAAGATTCACCAGAGACAGAGTGGGGAGCAGAACAGGCAGATCTACTGAAATGCTGAATAGCAGCGGGGTTCTGCTGTGCCACATGGGTTAGCTCCCTAGCCAGGGATCAAACTCATGCAGCAGTGGCTGGCAACAGCTTAATACCACTGAGACTTTAATCCCTGGGACTAGGAAGACCCCTGAAAGGAATATTCTTTCTGATTCTCAATTCAGTGTAATATTGCATGAGGCTTTTCCTGTCCCCTTTTCCCCGAGACAGGAAAAAAAGCATCAACACTGATGTGCTAATTTACCATTTGGGAGGTGAGCCCTTGTGCCAGCCAGCCCATAAAAGCCTCCCTCAAAATGAGAATATACCTGTACTGACATTTAAAAAGTAATTACTCTCTTTTAAAAAATGTCATGGTGTGATTTGAGGAAGGAGAGGTGTGGGGAAGGTGAGGGAGGAGATTTTTTTTCTAAGGATAATCTAGAATCTAAAAGGAAATTAAAACCTAGAATTCCTTAAGAGAAAACTGACAATTTTCATTTTTTGAGATGTTTTCAGCAGTTTTCTCCCCTCTGACTAGCAGCAGAGATATACTAGCACATGTCCTCACTCTATAAAATTAAGGATGAGTGGGTGAGTCTATACTGAAGCCCAAGAGAGGAGTAAAGTAACTCATTAATGAAGAAGTTATCAAAAGCTGTTTTTCATCCTTTCTGGAACTATGCAGAGTTCTATTAAAATGAAAAGGAGGTGAGACAAGAAGTGGGGAGGAAGGTGGGGAAGAGAGGAAAGGAAAAGGAGAGGAAGGAGAGAGGAAGGTAGGGAGAAAGGGAGGGATGAAGGAAAAATATATTAAGTGTCTTACAATGGATTAGGTACTTTACATACAGATTTTAATTGCATTAGAAAACCATGCAAGATGGTTTTCCCATTTTTAACATATAAGAACACTCATAATTAAGAAGATACAGTTATTTGCTCACGGTCACCCAACCACTAAGATTGTCAGATTTGAACTGGAGTCTGGAGTCTTTCATTACTACACTGTTGCTCTTAGGTGTGCCAACAAGAATATCACAAAAATATATGAAGGAAAGTGGTCAATAAAGATGACAAAGAACCTATCCAAGATGCTTAGAGAATAAAGAAAAATAAATCCTAGTCCAGAAGATATTAAAACAGAGAAAGGGCAAGGAAAATACTCTTTATTTTTATTCTATTCTAACTTTACAAGCAGCACCCGTCCAACTTCCCCAACTCCCACACGTGTTTCTTTTCACACTGCACATCAGTTTCCACCTTTCCCTTTTAGAGAATCACCAAAATTTCTCAAACCAGATGACCTATCTCAACACTGCTATGGAAGAGAACAACACAGACATCCTACCTCTAACAGTGCACATTTTATCAAGTCATGCTGTACACTCTGCTGAAAAATCAGACGTCCTGCTTATAGTAGAAATTTTCTTCCGTAACTGGGTTTGTGGAACTGTGGAGTGGATGGTATGGAAAACCAACCCATTACATTTATAAATCAAAGAACAAGTAGGCATGGAAAGAATTAATAATACTTGATAAGTTTTATTTTATTTCCCTATTTTATATAATTTCCCAGGTGAATAATTAGTACTCACTTATCTTGATCTTCTGGTTAGACCAAAAATATAAAGACAAGAACAGGAATTCTCCAAAAGAAGTTCAGTCCCTCTCTTTGGCCTCTACTTCTTCCCCCTTTTTCTATCATATTAGAGATTTTAATAGGCCTTCTTAGCTCCTGCACAAGAGCAGATCACCTTGACCCTGTAGAGGCTAAGTGTTTATTAGAACTCACATACTTTGGATAAAAAATAACACTTAATTGGTTACATATTTCTCCTGAGCAATAATGTTCTGACCCTGGGCACCAGAAGATTACTCCTCATTGGACATCACCATACAAGGTCATTATGCCATCTTGGTGTATTAGTCTTCTCTGACTATCATAAGAGAATTCCACAGACCTGGTGACTTAAACAATAGGAATTTATTTTTTTCACATTTCTCAAGAATGGAAAATCTAACATCAGGTTTATTGCAGGGTTTGATTTCTGATTAGAACTCTTACTGTATCTTTACATGGCAGCGAAGAAGAGAGCTCTCTATTCTTCTTATAAGAACACCAATATTATCATATTAGGACCTCACAACTATGGAATCATTTAACCTGAATTATTGCCTAAATGCTTATCATCTCCACATGCAAGCACAATGAGGTTTAAGGCTTCAATTTATGAGCCAGGGTGGAACACATTTCAATTCATAGCAGATGGGGTGGGGATTCTTTATATAACTAGTATTTCATATCAAAGTACAAGAAATAACTATGTAATGCTCAAATATAAGCCTGCAGTCTTTTGGCATGTGGGACAAAGCAGCCGGAAAATTTTACAGTTTGACATATCATTGTTAGTTGTTGAAGAGGATTCTGGTATTCCGCTGGTGGCTATTCATTCCAATGTTGGTGGCATGGAGAGTGAGAGAGAAGCAGAACTCTGGTTTCCAGTCCTAAGGCTGTAAATGCTTCATATTTCCTCATTCTTCAAGGGAAAAAAAAAAAGGCAGTAAAGAAAGAGGAGTCCCTGAGTATCTCTTATCTTGTTCTCACTTTGAAAATAGATAGATTCCCCATTATATTATTCTTACTAATGGTTAAAGGCATTCTAGACCTTTTGTATATATTCATATGACATAAATTTTCACAGCATTTCTTAGTGCTAGGTGCTGGGAGCACAAAGACAGACCAGATGAAATCCATCCCTTTAAGAACTTTGCAGTCTTATAAGAAATCAAAACAGGTTAGCATTAGACATGATTGGATTTCAGATGAAACTTGCCTCAAAGAGTTTAGGAAACTTAGCCAAAGTTTCAGAGATGATTGGGAAAAGCCTACTGGATCCTTGGTCTTTATTTCCATAAACCTCATTTAAGTCTATAATTCGACCAAGATTTCTTTAGGGCCTACATTGTGCTATGTATCCAGACTGAGTGGCATACACTCTGAAATGAGTTCATAATTTATTTAATGATAATAGTAATTTATTTGGAGGCATAATTTCAAGTGAGATGATTTCTCTGTTAACCCCATATACATAACACATTTGCAAATAACATGTATATTGGATGATTACCCAATTTATCTGTACATTGTTGAGCTAATCCTATTGAATGGGAATATCTCCTTTCATCTTTGTCACGCAGTATAAGAAAGGAGAACAATACCAAGTAGAGGATGATCATTTTCAAAGTATATTCAGGACAAAACAAAAACCAAACGACTTTTTACAACAAAAATTATATAAATGGACTGAAGGTATCTGTCTGTTTAGTTCCTGTTGGGCACCCAGTGAGAAATCAGGTTTTATTTCCAGGTACTCAGCTTTGCAACAGAAGCACAGCACAGGTGATTGAGAATATGGCCATTGCACTGGTCTTTCCCTTCTCCATGTCACTGGCTCATCTAACCCAAGAAAGATTTTTTTTTAAAAGCACATGGTATGAATTATTAGGGTGACAGTCTCTGGATTCATTCAGAATTTACCCTGAATGCTTATGATTTAGGGTAAATTGTAGAATATCTTATATTTCAGTTTCTTTGTCTATAAATTAGGGACTAATAATATGACTGCCTTAAAAGGTTGTAGTGAGGATTAAAAGAGATAATACATGTAAAGTGTTTGCCATATATGTGACTGAACTGCTCAATAAATGGACATGGTTGAAGAGGAAGACAGCACAAAACCACAATTTTACAGTGGTTACATTATACCCGCTTCTCTTCTTTTCTAGTCTACTCTCTCCCTCCTTCAATTTAGCCATTTCCCTGATTCTTTCCTTTTCCTTGGTCTCCCGCCCTGTCCTGCTAACCTCTGTGCTTTGTGCTCTGCCAGGGTGAGCAGCGGTGTTGCTCACAGGTTCTACTGTACACTTTGTTTCTTGATTCACCTGCTAGGTGACAGACGAGAACTGCAGGGCTGCGTTCAGTGTGGACAGACACCAACTCCTGGTGCTGACTCAGGCTTCTGCCATTTGCTGAGGGCTAGAGACGCTTCAACATCAGGAAATTTTTCCTTATGGCTAAATTAATTTTGCTTTTTAAATTCATTTTTTAAATTTATCTTTCATAGGGAAATAAACTTGCTATCTAGAATATTATAAACATAACACAGCATGTATCCAGTACGTGGTATATGGAATATAACACTCCGTATGCATGAGATGTGTACAGACACATCCATTCAGAGTATTGTTTATTGGCTAAGAAATTGAGTTCTAAAGCCAGATGAAGTGTCAAACCCAGATACCTACTGATGTTGTTTTTCTCTCTAGAAATAATAATGAATGGTAATAATGTCGATAGATTCTTCTATTAGCACATTTTTTTGGTTCTTAGAAAGAATTCAATAAATGTTAAGGATCATTGCAATTGCTGCTTAACCATACAAATATAAAATAAGAACCCAGGATACTTCTTAAGCTTTCTCTTCTGTAATCTAAAAGGTCCCATTTAGATTGTATGACTATATCTTTTAACTCATTTTTCTAAAATGTTCACTTTCATTTTACCTCTATTTGCCTTTCTAAACCTAGAAAAGAACATACAATGCTGGTTGAGTCTAATTAGCTGGGGCCACAATATATATCTTAATATTATCTGTTATATTGCCTATGCAAATGATTATTATGATTTGCAAAGAAATAAGAGATTTGATATTAATTATAGTTTAAGCACCTTGTTTATATTAACTCATAGCATCCTTCATAGAAACTCACTGTTCATCTTTAAGCTATCCCATACATCATTGATTCTAAAATTAAACTTTATTCAGGCACTTCTCCAAAGAAGAAAAGGAAATGGCCAACAGATACATGAAAAAATGCTCAACATCACTTATAATCAAGGAAATGCAAATCAAAACCACTATGAGATACCACCTCACACCTGTGAGGATGGCACACATTAAAAATACAGGCAACAACAAATGCTGGAAAGGATGTGGAGAAAAAGGAACTCTTCTACACTGCT
>PVIJ01010188.1:28371-61900 GCA_004024925.1 Scalopus aquaticus | reverse complement strand
TGTTATTGCCTGCATTTTTAATGTGTGCCATCCTCACAGGTGTGAGGTGGTATCTCATAGTGGTTTTGATTTGCATTTCCTTGATTATAAGTGATGTTGAGCATTTTTTCATGTATCTGTTGGCCATTTGCTTTTCTTCTTTGGAGAAGTGCCTTTTGAGCTCTTCTGCCCATTTTTTGATTGGGTTATTGGCTTTTTTATTGTTGAGTTGTGTGAGTTCTTTGTAAATTTTTGTTATCAGTCCTTTATCAGATGTATTGTGTGCAAAGATCTTTTTTGGGAGCCTTTTAAAGGTTATATGGACTACCTTGGCTTTTACTCTGGTGTTGTTGATGGATATCCCAAGGGACATTTAGTCACTCACTTATGTAAAGAGCAAATTAGGAAAATGATCATATCGATTTTGTTACTCGCCAAGATGCTCTTTCTTTTCAGATCCTGCATGCCATGGGGAAGATCCCAGAGGATGAAATCTGGCAGCCAGAACCAGAATCTGTGGTAGGTGGGTTATATTTTACTTGGTGAATGTCAATCCGTTTTCTCTAATAACAGTTATTTGCAAATAGAACACATTTGTGTGTGTGTGTGTGCATATACACATACATTTCCCTAAGTGATCCCAGCCATGAATATTTAATGAGATCCCATGGGTTAAGGCACAGGAGAGAGATCTAGAACTTTGATATATTTGTAGAAACAAAATCAATTGCAGATTATTAGGAAAAATATAAATGTATTTGGTTAGGGGAGACATTTCACAGCAAGTTCTGGACATACTAAGATCTCAATAAACACCTGTTGCCTACAAATCTCTAACCTGTTGACTCAACATAAAATAGGGAATGAAAGGAAGATGTGTCAGGTCAGCATCTCCAGTGCAAGAGCAAAGGGGTAGAATGCAATAGAGCAGATTTAGATCAAAATGCACTTTCAGCATACATATCAATGTTGTAATAAGACCCTGGGGAGATTTCCCAACTGAATAGAAGGATAGAGTGAAACTCATCGCAGAGGAGAGATCAGAAAGGTCAGTTATTCCTCTGCCATGTGTCAAACCAAAAAGAATAACTGTGCCACTCCGAAGTCACTTAGTGCTTCTCCCAGAGATGGGATTGAGGGCTGAGTGGGCCACAGATTCATTCACTTGACAAATACTCATGGTGTCTCTGCTCTGCGCCTGCCCAGATAAGGCTCCAGCAGTGCGCTCATGGAGCTCAACATGTGGGGAGCACAGAGGACAATCAGAAAACACAAATGCACTGAAGAAGAAACGCTGAGGGTGTAAAAAGAGGGGGACGGCTTAGCCCTGGGGTACAGGAAAGGCTCTCTGAGAAATTGAGGAATAAGTTGAAGGATGAGGCAAGATTCATTAAGAAACCAGAAGGGAGAAACAAGACAAAATAAGAACAAACCCTAGAAATCTGACGTGAAAATGAGGCTGTAAGATGAGGCGGTGGGAAGAAAGTACGGAGGTGGCAGCCCAGTTGGCTACAGTGGCAGGTGTGGTGACAGACGTCTGAGGAGGTGTGAGCCTGTAACTGAATCACAGTGTTGTAAAATAATGTTACCCCAATAGGAAATAAAGAACCCAGAACGGAATGGAGGTATTAGCAGCAGAGAAAGTGTTGTGTTTACCGGCCCAGATGGTGACAAAAATGGGTTGTGCTCATAGAGAACTAGAGATGTAGATTTTCTGGGGTGACACATACCAGCCTGTACTGACAGCACGTGTTCTCTCAACCCAGGATGTCCCTGTGAGGCCGATCACCACGACCTTCCTGGAGAGACATTTGCCCTCCGTGCCAGGCCTGCTCAGACTGATCGGATTGACCACCATCTTTTCAGCAACTGCTCTTGGCTTCCTGGCCCACAAAAGGGGGCTACTTGTACGAGTCTAAAGAGAGGGCAACTGTACGGGGCCTCCCTGGCAGTGCAGTGGTTAAGCGCTGCGCTGTGGAGTTGTCGGCAATGGCAACACCAGTTCGACGCCCAGCCCGGGAGATTCCCACATGGCGCAGCAGACCTCTCCTGCCTCGCCCGCTGCTCCCCTCAGCAGTGTACTTCATTCAATCTGCCTGTTCTGCTCCCCACTCTGTCTCTGGTGAACCCTCTCGCCCCCCACACCTCTGGCCTGTACCCCAGCTTGTATGCATAAATAAATAAATCTTTAAAAAAGAGAGAGAGGGCAGCTGTAACCACACCCTCTTCCTACTCTACTTGGTGTCTGGTTTGGGGGAAGGAGCTGCAACAAAGTTCCACCAAGACATGAAGAATGTAGAGCGATGTGGGGAGCGTGGCGATAAATCAGCCTTCCGACCGCAGGAAAGAGGGTATCTCTTTCTTCACTTTGACCCAGCTTTGTGTCCCTTACCTGACTTAACTCTCTATTTTCCCCATGCCCAGGTTCACTGCCCCCAGAATCTTTGCAGTAGTTAAATCTTGTTAAACACCCCTGCTGTCCCGCAGCCTAACTTGCCCATGCACGAAAAGCTATTTTTTTCCCACCCAGGTGGCTTTGTGCTTGTCCTTCCTCCTACCGATCACATTCTTATCTTTCAGGTTCTCAGTATCTGCCCTTAGGATCCTGTAGTGTTATAGCGTGCAGACCTCGGAGGCCCTTTAGTCCTTACCTTCTGCTTTAGCCTAGAGCGCACTGAAGCTGAGAGAGGCAGGACTTAGTTGCACCAGGTCCACAATGAGCTCAGATTTGGGGCATTAGAACACAGACCCATTGCTTTTTGCACCTTCAGGAAGTGTGCCCCAGTCACTGCCCTCCACACCTTGCTGTGATCACTGATGGTGTCCCCTTGTGTGGGTTTACTCCGTACTAAGTCATGACGCACTACACAGATGCTACTCGGTATATCACCCTGTCTTGTCTCATATAACATCTTCAGCTGGCTTTGATTTACTCTAGGGTAGGAATCTTGTCTTTTCTTCACTTTGCATCCATTATGTCTGGATACAAAGGTCATACACATTGGGGTAATTAAAAATAAAGTTGATTAAGCAGATGTATGTTGTCTTTCCCTTTTGAGCAATGACTTTCAAAGTTGTGACAGATCAAGTGAAGATCCAGTATCAGGCATATAATTGTAATTTATAGCATTTAGTCCAACTTTCTTTGAAGTCCAGATGATATATGTGTTGTGATTGTGTGAGCCATGATGTATGGCATGTGTGTGAGCATTTGATGAATGATTTATAATGCTCCGATAAGGATGCTTAAAGTCAGAGCTCCTTGCTTTCACTCCCCACAATCTGTCAAAATAATTGACATATTAATAATGCTTAAACTAATAAAATAATTATATTAGTTCAGTTGACCTTTCATATTCTTTATCAATGCAAGCTTTTTACTGGGTACATTCATTAATTTAAAACTACAGCTTCACAGTCCATTAAATTCAATTTGAACTACTTTGGAAATGAAATAATTTCTAAGTACTGAGACTCTCAACACCCAAGGTCTGTTTTTATCAGGATATGTTTTAAATCTATAAATGGCCATTCTCACACTCCCTTTTATTATTCTTCACATAAATGGAATTTAAGAAATCCCCCAGGATTGATCAATAAAAGTAGAGGGTTTTGTGATTTTGCAGTGATATTTCCATTCATAAATTTATAGGAAGCTTAGACACTAAGTGAGGGAATTTAAGAAGCCACTAAGCCTTTCCTTATGACCATTTTGGTTTCTGAAACTCTGAAAAATGTGATGTACTTGGCAGAGGGAGTTTTTCTTGATCATGCTTCCCTCCAAAACAGTCCCCTCCCAAGTCAGCACATTGAGGAATCAAATAAGGAATTCCCTTCTCGGGCCTCCCTGGTGGCGCAAAGGGTTAAGTCTCAGCCTATAAAGTTATTGGCAGCCACTGCAGCACGAGTTTGATCCCCGGCCAGGGAGCTGACCCACATGGCGCAGCAGACCTCTCCTGTCTCGCCTGCTGCTCCCTTCAGCAATGTATTTCAGTAGATCTGCCTATTCTGCTCCCCATTCTGTCTCTGGTGAATCGTCTCACCCCCCCACCCCACACCTCTGGCCTACACCCCAGCTCTTGTATGCATAAATAAATAAATCTTTAAAAAATTCCCTTCTCTGGGGAGAGTCATCTCCTGTATCATGAACTCTCCAGCTAGGCATTGTTCTCCCAATGCCACATGCATGGGCCTCTGGTCTACACTCGCCACATGACATTGCAATGATGTCATTGTGTTAAATTACATGATAAGACTGAGGTGCCAATATACATTACAAAGGTAAGTCTGAGACAGACAAAAATGGGAAACGTCAAAGGAAAGGCCTGGAAATCCCTTCTCTGTTGCAACCCGTCACCAGTGCTGAGGCATGTTTGAAGGGGTAGATGTGTGACTATCTCTGTAGAGAGCGCTGCTGTGCTCTGAGTCCAGCTCACCAAAGGGAGGGTCAGTGTGTTACCTGCTCATTCCATATCTAGCGAGAGGGGCTTCAAGTAGTCACCATTTGACACGCCTCTGAGGAATCTAATTCCTGGGTCCTCCTTAAGCTGTTTTTGACCAGAGAGGGATGAAACAGCACAGAGACAGCCAGGAAAGAAGCAGTATGAGGCCAAAATAAGCCAGAAGGAAAAAGATAAATATCAGATGGTTATATATGCAGAATATAGAGAAAATGCGGAAAACAGAGAAACTGAACAAAAGGCCAAGAAAATGACAAAACTAGCAAACTCACCATAGATTTGAGGCACACAACAAGGGAGGAGGCGAGAGGAGGGGCAAAGCAGGGGAGGGAAGAGCACAAGGGACTCTGGTGACAATTCATGGGTGCTAGGGTGGCAGGAAAATTATGGGGTCTACAGCTGAGGAGAGAAACTAATTACTGTACAAAATGAACAACAATGTAAGAAAATAAAAAAATACACCGATCTCTTAAAAAAATTGACTAACCACACAGGCAAATTATAGTAGGAATAAATCTTAAACTCAGTAAAAGAATATAATGGTTACCAGAGGGAACAGGAGGGAGGGAGGAGGGGAGGGAGGAGGGAGGCAGATGGGGCATGGCATGGGTGGTTGGTGTAGGATGAGTGAAATATGAACACATGTGGAAAAAAGAGAGTGTCAAGAAATAAAACACTGGTCAAATAAAAAAATTAAATTTCAGATAAAAAAATTAATGGACCAAAGGAGAGATACTGGTGTATTGAAATAGTCAAAATTAGAAAAGACCAGCATGAGAGTCTCTGAGAAAAATGGGGAGGCCCCCCCAAGAGAGTTGGCTTTCTTAACATCCAGGCTCAGAACATACAAAACTACCCCACAAGAGGACGAGTCACATAGGAATGTTGAGTAACCCCCTTTCCCTGCTTCCTTTCCACCTCTAACCCCTCGCCTCCCAGAATCCAGTTGACAAGCAAAGCAAGGAATAGAAAAGGAGGAGAAAGACAACCACAGGCTCTGTGAAGTGGCACTACAGTCCCCGAAATTGGCCCTAACTGGAAGAGGGGAGAACATCAAACTCGAAATTAAGTTCAGAGGTTTGATTGTTCCACAATCTCAGACATGCAAATTATTGAATTGAAATTGTGGTTTGTGTAAGTTAACTGTAGTCCCTAGTAAGAGTGTTGGTAAAGGGTTTCCAAGCACAAAAGGGGAGATGCTTCCTCATCAAGCAGCTTTTAATGAACAATGGGAGATAAAAAAATAAAGTTGTGATTTCTTTACATCCTATTCAATGCCTGGTATTATCACCATCTATTCTTTATCTTCTGTGCTCTTTCTAAGTCATCTTAGTATCTCAGACATTTTGTGAATGAATTCCTATAATCCTGATTACAATTCCGGGTTGGCAATCCTGTTATACCTTCTCTTCGTGAAGGGAATGCTTCTGTGTCCTCCTCTGTAGAGTGACAGGTTTCATTTTTCCTCAAGCTCATTTTGAAAGTATCAATTGTCTTTATTATCGTTGAAGTAGCACTAATACCTCGTTGGATCCAGTTTCCTCCTTGGTGACTTGATGATTCTAACTGGGAGTGTGCATCAGAATTGCTGGAGGGCTTTAGAAAGACCCACGTGTCTAAGCTTTACATGAAGAGTTTGATTTAGTTTGGTAGAGTTGAAGCTTGAACAGAAGCAGATAGAAGGGTGGAGGTGTCTCTTGTTTAGATGCACTGTCTCCAGAGATAAGCTGGGGCCAGTGCAGAAGTACAGGCGACGAGCTCACTGTATTTCGGTCAAGTCTCATGATATCGTGGGTCATTGATTGTTGTTATTGAATTGACACCCTCCTATCTGCTTCCTTGAAAGTTCGACTCTGTTCCCAATTACCTTGTTCTCTGCCACTGAAGACTCTTTAGGAGCTTGTCTCCTAGCCAATCTATTAGGATTCCTTTATTTCCACCTTAGTCTGTAGGTCAAGTGACACAGTCATTACTCTACTGTCACCCTCACAAGGTCAAGCATCATTACCCCATCGTGTGACTTAGCCAACCTCCTCCTTGTGGCTACTTTGTCTTGACCACTGCCACAGAAAGTTTTTGGGTCAGGTCCACTCTTGGGCTGCTGGCCACTTATAGAATCACCCCTGGCCAACCAGGTGTGGTAAGATAACAAAAGCAGGTGACCCACCTGCAATGAGCCACTTCTGATCACTTTTGAACAAGGAGACCACAGACATGGCACGTGCTCAAAGACCATTTCCTTGCCCAAGACTTTACCAAGAGATGGGACTGACCCCAATTATGCAACTGTGAGGATCCCAGGTTGCAATATACTCTTTCATAGCTAAAATATCCACAAGTGTTATGGAGACATCTTTTCCCCCTAACATTCAGAATCAAGAAGATGTGGTACATATACACAATGGAATACTATTCGGCATGGAAAGAAGATAAACACATGCAATTTGCAGCGACATGGATGGAATTAGAGGGGATCATACTCAGTGAAATAAGCCAGAAAGAAAGAGAAAAATATCGAATGGTTTCACTTATAACAGGACTATAAGGAAACCAAATAGGAGAGAGACACTCAGCGGGTGGGGGTGAGGGGAGGGGAGGAAAAGGGCACAAAATAGAATAGAAAAGAACACAAGGGACCATGGAGATGGATCACAGGTGAATAGGTGGTGGGCTACCCAAGGGGAATACAAAATGTAAAAGACATAAATAACAATAAAAATACATGTTTTTAAAAAACACATTCAAATCTCTCCCTTGAACAAAAGCAACAACACCCTCACCGTAATGTGCTTCTCTCGCCTTCTCAGTCATATACTGGCCCTTATATGTAGGATACCTTTTGGGCACCACCCTCTCTCCGCCTATCTTTGCACGCCAGTCATTGCTGCAGCAACCAGCAATCAGCTGTGCAGCTTACTAACATCACCTGCTTTGGTGGCCATTCTGATTCATGGCAAACCTGGATGTGTAAGGGTGTTGACGTTCCTCTTTGGTTCTATTCTGAGGTGCATTCTGCCTAAGTCCTCAGATGGTCCTTGGAAGGACTGAGCCCCAGAAGCCCACAGCAGTGACTAAGTCAATAGCACACCTTTGGATTAGCTTTCCTTCATACCCTCTTTCCTTAAGTCACTCTTCCCAGTCTCACTTTTGACCCCAAAGGTCACTTTCCATCATGAACTACTTACAAAAAACCCTTATTCAGGGGTCTGCTTGTTTGGGAGAGGACCCAGCCTAACACAGTCTTTCTTCCAAATTAAAAAGGACAAGTCTTCATTTCAATACTATAGTAAGCCTTATCACCAAATAGAATAATCTAGAACACGCTGGACTCTAGGGGACTGTATGGATAACCTGTTAGTTTTTAAAGTGCTGAAGAAGACTCACCAGAGTGTAAAATTCTCCTGGAGCATGATCTTAATGACATTTCAGCCCACGGACACCGGAAGCCAAACCCCTGTATCAGAAATAACTGACCTAGGGCCTCCCTGGTGGTGCAGCGTTTAAGCGGACCTCTCCTGCCTCGCCCGCGGCTCCCAGCAGTGTATTTCCATCGCTCTGCCTGTTCTGCTCCCCACTCTGTCTCTGGTGAACCCTCTCACTGCCCTGCGCCTCTAGCCAGCACCCCAGCTTGGATGCATAAATAAAAAATAAATCTTTAAAAAAAAAGAAAGAACTGATCTAAGCAGACCCTGCACTTACCCTGGGCTACTACTTTCTGATGTGATTGCTCTTTCATTTCTGCTGAAACCACTCGATGAGTCCCTGGCAAGGCATATACCACTCCGGCGGAATGACAACTGAGCCTCTGTCCTCCGTCTGTGATCACTTTGACCTCTTACTGCACATTTCTTTACATCTCTAATCCTCAGCCATTTCTTCTTGAAGCATTCTGGTTCAGTTTTTGTCCTTGAAAATCCAATTCCCAGCCAGGTAAAATGCTGAGTGGCACCGAGCTTTTGCTCTTGAGTTTGGCATGTCTGTCTTACCTCTAGGCCATTGCATTGTATTAGATTTTATTTTCTCTAACGTGCTGCCAAACCCTTTTCAGTTCCAGAATCTTCCCTGGGCTATTAGAAAATCAGAGAAAGTCCTGGAGTTATGTTCAGAAGCAGGAAGAGGACTGATGGCCCTTTCAGAAGAGAGTGAGAGCTGGCACGGGCTGTGAGCGCCCCATGCTGTGGCTCCTCTGGCCTCGTGTTGCCTTCTCCTCGCTCTTCTCTTCCTCTGCTCCGCCTCCACTGCCCCCGAGCTCGCAGAGCCCGACTCTACTGGCCAAGGCTGGGTTTGGATCAACAACACCTTTTTGACCCACAGTTAGGACAGAATGTTGGGTATTAGATTTACTCAGTCTCCGTCTTCTCACCTCCTTTCTAATGAAATCTTGATTTTGTTCCGCTGTTCACCTGCTCCGATGCTCAGGGCAGGACGTCGACGACACCACCAGCCCCCAGAGGCGGACACTGGTTAGTCTAAGCCAATCATAAGGGGTATGTTTCTTTCGTCAGTGAGTGACTTAAGCCTGGATAGGTTATTCAAGCCGAGCTAATGGAACAAAAGAAGAAATCTCCATGGAGTGTGGGCAGGAACCTCTGGGAAACTGTCACACACTCTTCTAGACTCCTGAGGTAAAAAATCCCATTCTACCTTCTGTGGTCATTACAAATGTCTGGATGTGACTTGTAATCACTACAGCCATCTACCTTTCAAGCCAACGGTGAGACCCATGCACAGAACAGATCAGCATGACAGAAGTCACCAAGACGCTTGTTTGCAGGCTTGATACTCTCCGCTTCCAGCCTACCCTAGCTCACGATGGCTCGTCAGCAGGTTTGGATAAATGTTTTGCAGTAGTTACAATCCCAAGTATTCTTTTTTTTTTTTAAAGATTTATTTTTTATTTATACATACAAGCTGGGGTACAGGCCAGAGGCATGGGGGGGCGAGAGGGTTCACCAGAGCCAGAGCGGGGAGCAGAACAGGCAGATCAGAAATACACTGCTGAGGGGAGCAGCGGGCGAGGCAGGAGAGGTCTGCCGCACCATGTGGGATTCTCCCCAGCCGGGCGTCGAACTCGCGTCGCCGCTGCCGACAGCTCCACAGCGCAGCGCTTAACCACTGCGCCACTGGGGAGGCCCCATAATCCCAAGTATTCTAAAGATCCACCTGACCTGAAAAAATGTGAGACTTTCTTGTAAGACTGTCTGTAGATAATAACCATATTTCTTATTGTTATTATAAAAATATCTTTCATTAAATATGTATTTCTTTATATGACATATTATATCATTGTGTCCTCAAATCACCCCCATCCTCTCCATTGTATGAATGAAGAGACTGAGTATCAGCGATGCTTGAAGCAAAGGGGCCACAATCAAGGTGGACATGGGCTTTAAATCCCCTTGGGAGTTACTCTAAACTTGAATGTTTGTTCTCTTCACTGTCTATATTTCTGAGGCAATCTTATGATTTATGCAGAATACCTAGGTCCTGAACTTTCTTAATTACTGAGATTTTCAAAGCTTAGATATTTTATTTTCAAGGGAGTTTTCTCTTGCTCTCTTACCACTCACTCTAGCCCTACATCTTCTCGATATGTTCTTTTGTCTGTATCATTATATGGATTAAAGAATGAAAGTCATTCAACAACAGCTCAACAGTATGTATCAAATACTCTTTCTATTCCAAGTATCTATACAGTCCCCTAGAGTCCAGCATGTTCTAGATAATTCTATTTGGTGATAAGGCTTACTATCATATTGAAATGAAGACTTGTCCTTTTTAATGGTGTACCGCTGCAGGCCTACACGCATGCCTGATGGTGGCACCTGGAGTAGGGTGTGGGCCTGCGGGAGTGGGCGCGCCTGAGCCAGAGACTGAACATACAGGGCTGCCTCTCAGAGGAGAGCAACAGAAGCAAACTGAGAAGCAGCAGCAGAGAGACCACGAGAGAAAGCTTGAGAGCCCGAGAGAGTGAAGATTCGCCGGGGGCTGGGAGGCCTGCCAGCCTCCCGGCCCCCCAGCCCCCCAGCCTGCCCTGCACCTGGTTGCCTCACTACAAAAGATAATTTAAAAAGCCTAAAAAGCCACCAAGGGCTCCAGGACGCCTCCCTTTACCCGTCTGCCCAGCTCCTTCGAGAACGTGCCCCTGTGTTCTTCCTGCCGCCACAGTGACACAAATGGGCAGTGGGGCAGAGTAGCCGGATCCCAGGTAAGGCTGGCAGGCGATCCAGTCAAAATTCCATGGACACAAGTCCAGGTGGATTCAGGGGTTCCATCCTCCATGCAGGTATGAAAAGTCATATTCAGCCAAGAACTAGAAGATGGGCAGTGCCGGGGCTCTAGCTATGCCCCGGCCCTGCAGGCAGATGTGTGAGGCTCATAGTTAAGGCGGCCGGTGAAGCCCAATGGCCTGGAAGCATGAGTCCGCCCGAGGGGACAGGCAGAGGCTCCGTGGCTAATGGCCATCAGCAGTGCCCTGGGAATTCTAAGAAGCCCAGCCTCTGCCCCTTGCGTGCGGGGGAGGAGGTCCTGCCCTGGATTCCGATTTCCTGTTGCTGTCCTCTGCCAAGTCCCCAAGAAAGACGCCCTGGCAATCCAGACTGAGGATGGCTGGACCGTGCCATGGCAAGCCCAGCTTTCCCCTTAATTTCCCTGGCCAGCAAGACTCACTCCCCTCTGCTCGCCCTGCCCTGTGGCCTCTGCCCCGGGAGAGGGGACTGAGACATGGGCTCCTTCTTTCTTCTGCCTCGGGGGGACTAGCCACACGGTCAGTTTTCCTGGATGTCATCCATGAAGGATGTTACCCGCTGGGTGCTTAGAAACGCCCACCCGATGCTACACAGCCCCCACGATGCCCCAGTGCCATCTTCTCTCTTTACCTACCTAGAAATCCCTACCATAGACAGAGTCAGATGTATGGCTGGGAGCAGGGGTGCAAGGGGTGAGAGGGTTGGTTTAACTTTGGGAAGCTGGGGTCCCCTTCCAGTGGACTTCAGTCCTAGCCACTGTAGTCATCTGGGGTGAGCCTGGATTTGTTCCTTTCTGTGCTTGTTAATTTTAATTTGTTAATTTTGTATTTCAGCCAGATCCCTGGCTTCCCCGGAGACTGGGCCCGGCATAAATGATTGAGTGAAATAAATAATGAATAAATGCTTCTCTCTTGGATTCCAATTTAAATCCAAGGAGCCCTAGTGAGATCTAAGGACTGGTCCTGTCAATTATTTCTTCCAGCCTGACCTCCAGTTACTAATTGGCTCATTTAAATTCCTTCTTTTGAGGACATGTGATAATGGAAGGAAAATAATTAAAGAGCAACAAATTTGAATTTGTAGTTGGGTACCTTTGAAGCTGTGTCATTACCAGTATGTTTTGAGGCACCATATAAAATTGTGAGCCAGGGAAATGATGGCAAGTTTTCATTTTTTGTCATGCAGGTGATATTTCATAGTAAAATCTGAATATTAACAGTGACCTTTGATCCTTGCTTGCTTATCAAAAATACTGGCTTAAAGCAGTATTTCCCAGCCTTTATCACATCATTTCACAAAGAAGAAAATGACCGTATTTGAAATGCATATTGGGTAAACAGAAAAGGTTACTTCATGCTTTGAAATGAGCAGCTTGGGTGTTCCAGCCACCTGAGGCCCTGCTCCCTTGCCCAGAGGGCTGAGGGCCTTCAAATCTCGGCACACATATAAGCCATCTGTGGTACGGTTTGCCGCTTGAGGATGCCTAAAACGTTAAACATTGTTTTAAACAAATGTGTAATTTCAAATCTGTATGAAGGGAAAAGGAAGATAATGATAAGATTAGGGTGGTGAGTTGTGGAGAAAAGGTTGTCAGAAACACATCTCTGAAGAAGTGATTGATATTTCATGAGCAACCCGAAGGATTTAGCCAAATAAAAAATGGAGAAAATAATCTTCCAGAGAGAGGAAATAAGACAGAAAAGAACTGGATGTGTCTGAGGATTTATAAGCAAAAAAAGATGGCTGAAATTTTCTGAGGAAGAGGGGAGTGGCTTGAGACAAGAAGGAAGCTGGCGCAAGGCCTTGAGAATCAGGATCTGTATATCCAAAGAGCAGCGATTGCAGGGACTTGAGCCGGAACTGACAGGATCAGGTTGGCAATATTCAAAAGATCACTAGGACTGCTTATGTGGTGTGGTAGAGGAGAAGCCAGGACATTGGGTGGGTGACAATAGAGGAAAGAAGTCCCTCAAGATGTACTTTGGAAGTCACAGTAGACCACAAACTTCTCTTGAACCTTTTTTTAAGGATGATGTTTATTTTTGCTACCAGCTTCACTTGCGTTATCCTCTGTAGTGCTCAGAACGCCTGAAGATTTTCCATCGAACATGTGAGAACATGCATGCTGTATCGATATTCCAACCCAGGCTTAGCTGGCTCCCGGAACCTGTGGGAAACACTTATCCTTTTTTACAAAGGATGGTAACTTAAGCAAGAATCTGCTTCTAAAGAATGTTCTTGGGGCTAACAAATCGAAGTAGCGATAATAAGTAGTTTCACTTCTGTGTGAGATCTGAGAACTGAAACCAGCACACTTTGCTGTCCCTGGGCAGAACGATGCTGGAGCCAGTCTATATAACTTGGCTAGTTGTCCCAGGAAGTGCTTGCTTTGGGAATACAGAACCATGAAGCAACACAAGGAGATGTTTTACCAGGACGCGCAGCTTACTCGCCAGGACTCGTTCATGTCCCCACCTCGCGGGGCGGCCAATCCTGAGCTATTATATCAGAGATTGTGCTGATCCCAGCTATCTGCCTGGCAAGACTGGTCTTGAAACTCACCCAGCCCAAGTTGAAAAGCCTTCAAACCTGTGAACTCTGTCCTAATTTCTCCACTTTGAGACACTAAGACATGTCAATGAGCAAGGCCAAGTGTATTAATTAAGCTCACTGCTCTAAGGGAAAACCTCTTAGAGCAGTGAGTTTAATTGGGACTTTGCAGATGTGATTAAGTAAGGATCATAAAATAGGAAGAACATCTTGGATTTACTGTGGGGGTCCAATGTTAACACAGTATCCTCATAAAACAGAGGTCGGAGGGTCAAAGTTGAGGAAGAGGGCATGCGTCCACCCGTGGTAGCAAGAGATGGATTCGAGGGGATGTAGCATGAGCAAAGCATGCTGACATCTAGAAGCTGGAAGAGGCCAGGAATGCGTTTTCCCTTGGCCTTCCAGAAGGAACCAGTTTTTCTAACACCTTGATTGTATCCCTTTAAAAACACCCTCCAACTTTTCATCTCCAGAACTATAAAAGTTTGTGTTGTTTTAAATTACTTAGTTTGTGGTAATTTGTTAGCGGAGCAAGAGGAAATTAGCACAGCCCATAAAACTAAAATGGTTGACATAGCAAGGGCGGTTAGGCCGCTTATGAGAGAAGTTGATCTGCTCTCGCTCCCTTTGGCTTGTCTGAATCGGCCCCACCTCTCAGTGAAATTTCCTCCACGGCCCACGCTTTGGCTTGCTCTGCCAGTCAAACACAAGGCCCGTCTAACATCAGCAACTTCCTTGGGTCCGTGAAGCGGCCCCATGTTCGCTGGTTGATGCTGATACAATCGCCCCGGTAGCTGGTTGAGTATACATATTAGACGAGCAGACCTCCTTTATTATTTATATATAAATATAAATGTTAATATATTATTAATATAAACATTCATTGCTAGACCTATTTGGCATCTATCCAGTCTGGGGCATCATTTAGCAACTTAGATGCTCATCTTTGCAGGGCAGAGTTGCTGAGGTTATTTCTGAACTTCCGTTGAGATCCCGTAAACTGAAGCAGATCCTAAGGCACTGTTCAAGATGTCAGCTATTCTCAGGCATGGCTTCTGAATTCATACAGACTAGAATAATATAGGCTGCCTGGGATCTCTCAGGTGGTCCCAGGATCCTACAATGTGTAAAAGCAACATGATTTTGACCCAAAGCTTAAGAATACTACAGATCTTTATTACACCAAATAAATCCTAACCAAACTTCCTACAAAGCTTCCTTGCTCTGTCTCTTTAGACTGTCAACACAGCTTTAAAAAGTCCTTCTCTATAGCAACACTTCATAGCCCCAAGTTAACAACCTGAAACTTTTCTTCCCCCCAAACCCCTTGTCTCAGTTTCTCCAGATTGGTTCTCTGCCCTTATAAGGTAAAAACAATTCAGCTGCCCACATCTCCCACCAATTTTCCACCTCGCTCATTATATAGATGGATACACCAAAGGCCTTGTGGAACCAACAATTCTAACAAAAAGTCTAACAAAAAGGGAGATTAAGGCAAATGAAAGGCTGTGGATATTAGATTTTAATTTTTGATCCATATTAAAACAGGAAAGAAGGAAGAGAGTGCAGATAAATGTGTTTAGAGGAAATTCTGGGTAGGCTGTGACACCTTTTAGTTTCCTCCCAAGACTAAGCTGTTTTGAATACTTTGGGATTTCCACTGGAAAGAAACAGCAGCGTTTGGCCAGAAGATGGCACTCTTTCAAAACAAATTTAGGCTGCCTCTTACAGGATGCTGAGAGGTGGAGTTCTGGCTGAGAGGTCTCAGATCTCCAGTGAAGAGAAGGGCTGGGTAGACAGGAATATATATAGTAAGGGGCTGACGGTGAGTGATGGTGGATGGAGCAAATGGGATTTCACATCCAGCGCTATTATGGATGCTTGCAATTTTCTTTGCCGTTTAGCCTTGCAGTATGCTGTTGTCTGTATGTTTGTGCCCTCTCCTACCTCCCCAGCTTAAATGTTAAAATTCTGTCCCCCAAATTGATGGTATTAGAGTGGCATCTTTGGGGAATAATTAAGGTCATGAGGGTGGAGCCTTCATGAATGGCATTAGTGATATTATAAGAGACCCTAGATATTTCCTTCAATCCTTCCAGCACTCGAGGACACAGGGAGAAGATGGTTATCTATGAAATTAGCGAGTGGGTCTTCATCAGACATTGAACCTGTCAGCACCTTGATGTTGGGTTTTTTCAGCCTCCAGAACTGTGAGAAATGTATGTCTGTAATTTTTAAGCCACCCAGACTGTGGCCCTTTGTTAGAGTGGCCCTAAAGCCTAAGGCACCATCTTTAGATTTTTCTTCCATTCTCTGCCCTATGCAGTGTCCTTACCTATCAATACTTGCCACACAGTGGTGCTTATGGAGGCTTGAGAACAGATCCAAAAAACCGTCCCTGAAATCTCATGTCCTCATGTCCTGCCAGCACATAGTAAGTGCTCAGTACGTATGTGTTGCATGATCGTTAAAACTGGTAAATGCTCACAAAATTTAAAATATGTTTTCTCTTTAAGCATTATAGAGGTTTCTCAAAGACTAAAAATGGATCTGTCATACACCCAGCAATCCCACTCCTAGGTAACTATCCAAAAAACATAGAAACACTAAATCAAAAGGAAACTTGCACGCCCATGTTTAAAGCAGCACCACCTATAATAACCAAGCTATGGGAAGAACCTAAATGCCTCAAAACAGATGAGGTAGATCAAGAAGATGTGGTATTTACACAATGGAATACTACTCAGCAATGAAAAAGATAAACTCATGCCATTTGTGGCAACATGGATGGAGCTGGAGGGGATTATGCTCAGTGAAATAAGCCAGAAGGAGCAAGATAGATACCAGATGGTGTTACTTTTATGTGGGCAGAGAAACCAAGCAAAGGGTCAAACTTTACAACCAACCCTTGAAAGCTGACCACCGATCTTTAGCTTTCAGAGGGGAAGGTGTGAAAGCAATGGACCGTGGTGGAGGGCTGTGGTGCTTTGGCAGAGGGAGGGCTGAGGTAACTATACCAGGGAGCAGGAAATCCTATACTGTCAAACACTAGCAAGGATGTAAACTAATGGCACTTCAATAACAACAATTTTTTTATTGTCAGTTTTTATTGTTTGAACAGACTCTTATCATTTTTATTCTTCTGTAGCTATTCAAATATACATAATTGTATACTTATTTTTGTTAAAATTATTTGAATTTTGAGAAAAAGTGGTTCACTTCTGAAAGGCTGATGAATAACAGCTAATATTTATTGAGTGCGTGCTTTTGCTAAGCCTTCCCCTACATTATCTTACTTTTCCCATCAACTCTAAAAGGAAGGTATCTGAGTCCCAGCGTGGTTGCTTAGAAGCAGGTGTAGGATTAAGTTAAGTGGTGCCCTACTCCCTTTGGTGGGTTCCAACCCATCAAGAATCACATCGCATTGCTCTTCAGGTAGCCTCCCTCTATTTCCTTTCTCTTTTGCTTGCTCCAGCACTGCCCTAGCACTCACCCACACCACTCCACTCCATTTTACCCACGGTTCTGAACGGTTCTTAGAATATATGAGGCTGATTAATAGGAAAACTAGGTTCCCATGGATGTGTAACTATAGTGTAAATAAATAATTGTTTTGTATGGGTCATATGTGCCTTAAAGGGGGGGGATGCTTGACCCACCTTGAAGGAACTCCAAGTTTCCTCACAACTTTTTCACACAAGGCCCCAAATCTGCCTTTAGAAACCCGGCTCGTGGCTAAGACAGCTAGTTCAACCGGCTGTCATTTTGAGACCTGCCTTGGAACTGTAAAGCGTACAGCATTGGGTATGGAAGAGAAGCAAGACCCCAAGATCTGAGGTCTGATTGAAGAAGAGGAATTGTTACTGTTCCCCAATAACCTTCCTAGTTTTGGGTCCTGCTCCTACGATGTCTCAGCCAGTTTCTCCAGGCGAGGGGATACACCTTGCATTTCTACCACCACCTCAGTGTAAAGTGAACAATACAGTTTTAGGAAATTAACCTATTCAACATTGATGACCTGTTTACTGGATTTCTATTGCAGTCAGCACAGATCAAATGCTGTGATTTCTATCTCACTACAAGAATGCCATCATCCCAATAAACTTTGGCACTGCTCGTCAACGATGACATTGGCATAGTAGGAGGTAAGCATTGTTGGGAGGAGACAGGGGAAGGGTTATTTCATAAGGGAGATTTCTAGTCTAAGAGGGCTTTTTTCTTCACATTTCCCTGGCCCTTACCTTTTTGCCCTTCTTAAGCATGCCCTTCTCACCCATTCCAGGTAGTTTTACAAAAATCGGTGCAAGTCTTGGTGTTCATGTCTCAGAAAATCAAAGGCTCCCCAGAAGGACTTGTCATTTACCTGATGTAAAACCAAATTTTGCATTTGATTTGTCAGAGACTTGAGAACAACTTGGACATGTGAACAAATCCACTAAATACATTTTGAAAGGTTAGCAATCTTTGAAAGGAAATTTGAAAATAAATGCTCTTCAGAGGAGATACTGCCTTGGTAAGCCACATTTCCCACTATTCCTTAATGTCTCATGACTGGTGCTGTTCATTTGTAGTTGCCTGACTCCTGAAGACATTGGATTTTGGACTCTTGCTTGTAAATGTGTTTATTCCCTTTGAGTTTCCTCTAATTCAGCTTTTTTTCCTGCAGAAATACACTATTCACAATAGCCAAGACATGGAAACAACCTAAGTGCCCATTGATGGATGAGTGGATTCCGATGTGATAATACACACACAATAAAACATTACTCACCTATTAAAATGTAAATCTTGCCATTTGTGACAACATGGATAGAACTTTAGATGATTATGCTAAGTGAAGTAAGTCAATAAGAGAAGACAAATACCATTATAACTTCACTCACATATGAAATATAAAGAAACAAAGCAAATGAAAAAAAACAACGTAAACGCTGGGAATCTGACGACAAAATGGCGGCTACCAGAGGGGTAGGGATGGGAGGCAGGAGGGATAGGTAAACAAGGTTGATTGGATAGTGAAACACAGTTAATTAGAACTTTGGTGGTGGGTGTGGTGTGTTATATATATTTATGGAGGTGTGAAGGCTGTACTCCTGAAACTTACATTGTAAATAAATGGTATCTAATGACAAAAAAATAATCTTAAAGAACAGCACAGAAATATAGTCCTCTAAAGGCAGTTCCCTTACTTAACAGGGATAGGCTCACAAATTAGTTTCATTCTATCTACAAAACCAAAGTTGAAGACTATGGTATCTTCTATAGTACAAAGGGCAACTCTATATACTTCAGGGGGAATAAAGTGGCACCCCTCCTTAACTCCCCACAACCGCTGGAAATTTATCTCAGTTCACTGCTTATAGTTCCTCATTAGGAACTGTCCTTGGACCTGCCTCACCAGGGAACATCCCCTTCCAGGGGATTACTGATAAAGATATAAAAGGCCTTTCATCCGCCTTTCCTTGGAGGTAATTCATTCGGAAGGGCCTTCCCAGTTCTCCACATAATTTGCCAAGGCTTCAGTTGCAACTGCTTTGCAGGTCAACTCCCGCCTGATCCTGCTTTCTCCATACACTTAGATGTATTTCCTGAGAGCTGTGTCCAGCAAACTTTCTGCCATGATTCTGCATGTCAGTCTAATTCCTGGGACCCAACCTAAGCCAAGACACAGAGAAGCTGAATGACTCTCTCTGGTCACACTAACAGGCAGAATGTTGGCAATGAATGCTTAAATCACATAATGCTGTCATGAAAAAAAATCGTAGACATGACCAAGTGCAACCCACCCTTTTCCAGATGAGTCTGAGAGACAGAGAACCAAAGTGATTAACTCAGGGTAACATAAAGCCAATCAGGTGAGAAAGCTTCTATTGGATTCCACATCTTCTGTGACCAGACAGATGACTAAATTCTAGCATTTAGTCAGTTTTCAGGAAACCTTAATAAAACATGAGAGTCAACCCAAACTGAAAAGTTGGAGTCAATATCAAGTGGTTTTTTAAGTCCATTCTCCATGGATGGATGGGCACCTCAGTGGGATCGCCTGCTTTAAGCAGCCGATTAACTTTCAAACCATCAACCAAAAAGAGAAGCCCGGTCTGAATTGAGGTTGGCAGTGCACTTTATTAACAAACAAAACAGTACCATACAGGGCCTCCCTGGTGGCGCAGCAGTTAAGCACTGCGCTATGGAGCTGTTGGCAGCGGTGACGCGAGTTCGACGCCCGGCCGGGGAGATTCCCACATGGCACGGCAGACCTCTCCTGCCTCTCCCACTGCTCTCCTCAGCAGTGTATCTCTGATCTGCCTGTTCTGCTCCCCACTCTGTCTCTGGTGAACCTTCTCACCGCCCCATGCCTCTGGCCTGTACCCCAGCTTGAATAAATAAACCTTAAAAAAATTAAAATAAAAAAAAAAACAGTACCATACAGGCAAAACCATATTTCCATGGCAAAACACACACATATGCGTATTCCCACATGTAGCACTGGGCACGTTTCAAATAAAACAGTAGGGACCAAGTTCACAATCAAACTGAACATATTTCACAATCTGACATTTTTTTCTTCAGTGTTGTACAAGTCCTTAACAGTTTTGACAACAAGATTCACATTTAAAACCTAATTCTCCACCTTCCTATGGAGTGAGGCCAACTCAGCCTCCAAAATTGTGAAGCGATGCCCTAACAGGGCAGGCGCTATCTGCTGCTTATACTGATGTGATGACGTTGGTATTGGACAACCTCATGTATGGTGGGAGTTCTCAGCTCTAGTTTCATTTCTAGGCACATCTGTAGCTTAATAGGGCTAATCTAATTTGGATAAATTCATTGGCTTCCTGAAAAGTTGAAGAAGGTAAATTGCATACTCAGGAGCCTTTCAACCTTCAAGACTTAGTGAGATATATGCATTAATGTTAAAACTGTTGTCAGTTAATAAGTTAAATCAGTATTTCCCAAAAGGTGTGTCAGAACGGAGTTAATCAGTAAATGAACAGAAACAACTGAAATAGATTAGGGATGTGATTTCTCAAAGCAGTTTGCTATAATAAGCAGGAACTCCTTATGGACTGGAGCATATTCAAGAAATTAATAAAACTCCTAAGTTAGCTAAAGTACTTTTCAAGTGAGAGAGAGAGAGTGGCAGAAAAATCCTGCTTTCTCTTAGGTAGGTAAAACTTTGGAATAATACCTTTAGTCCTCACACCAGTATTCAATGACTTAATTTTGAATTCATGATAGAGTTAGTTATGCAATAAAATTAGGTTGGTTTTCTCTGCAATCTTTAATTCCCATGAGATAAAAAACAGGAGATTAAGCTAAGAGGTCTTAGGAGATAATAGAGATAACAAGGATATGAAATAAAATATTGAATGCAGGAGAAGATTGGAAAAGCATTAGACTTACCATCTATAAAACAATTATGCAACTTTAGTATAGGGGAAAACACAATGGTATCACTCCATTATAAAAGTATAAAATAACTGAGACACACAATGATTGACCCGATTAATTAAAAAAGATGAATTTGAATCTAGCTTATTTAAAAGTATTGAAAAAATGTCCATTAAATTTTTTATTTAAAATCTTAGCACATAAAAAGCAAGCTTCAGCTCTCCAGAAACTTCATTTAAAATGAAATGTCTCATCAATGATGTGGAATAAGGTATGACTGCATATTCAGCATCTGTGTCTAAATCTGCCTAATCTTTTCAATTGCTTTATTTGATCACAAATGTATCGAATTTTCCAGATATTTATATTAAAAAAGAAGTATTTTATGTTTGAAATATTTGAAACGGGCTTTAAAAATCTGACAGATTTCAAATGGGAAAGAGAGGTGAGCCCTGTTCTGGGCCCGTGTCACTCCTAAGATAAAGAATTTAGCCTTCATATATAAAAAGATTCAGTTTCATGTTTTTTTTATAAAATTAATAACTAAAGCACATTAGGCTATACTAGAGAGTCCGAATTTCCTTTCCTTTCTGCATCTGATCATCTCAACAAATAGTAATCAGAAATACATCAAGTGTATTTCAAAACTTCTTTGAAATTGGCAGGCTAACATTTATTTAAAGGTAAACATGTTGAAGACATATTTAAATGGAAAGATCTCCTAATTCTACTATAGTTTTAGGAAAAAAAGAAAAGATACATGCTGCTAGGGGATTTCAGACAGCCAGGGTATACCTAAAACAAAGCAAAATACTGCTGTCCTGAAATTGGCAGAGATGTTACTATCGGTGATAAGCAGTGATGTCCAGCCACCTTCCAAGAGGAAGAGGAGATGCCCACTGCAGCTGGTCTCATATGGAGCTGCTCAGAGAGGCCTTCTGGGGGACAGCCCTGCCACTACTTTACTCTGCTCACCTGGGGAGCTGCACAAAAGTCACAGCCAGTCCATTTAAACACTACACCTTGAAAAAAACTCTCCCCTTTAAGAAGCAAAAGAGGAAACCATAGAAACAAGCCAGTGCTCAGACTAGACAGCTAGAAACTAACGGGAATTAGAAGTGGTCAGGAAGTCCTGGGGCAGTGGCCTACTAGATGCCCCCTATCGGCCCACCTGCGTGGCTTTCATTTACTGCTCCCCCATCCAAAGTGGGAGCTGCTCACCCAGAAAGCAGTGAGCCTCTGAGCTCTAGACCTACACTTCAAAATTTCCTAAGGACTGAAGCTGGGTCTTCACAAGCTGGGTCTTCACTACTCAACCTCTACAAAGAGAAAGTTAAATGCTTCATATCTGTGACCGTCAGGCATTTGGGGTTCAAGGGGAGAAACACAGGACACAAAAAATTTTGCTGATACATACTTCAACTTTAGCTTCTTGAAATTAAGAAGTCAGTCATAAGGTTTATTCCACCAACCAGCACAAATTAGTTACACAGACAATTAGCAACATGGAGATTGATCTAATGAGGTGATTCTTTGGGTTATTTTTACGTTAGCAGTGATTGAGACTAAACTGAAGGGTTAAAGTCTGTGACTTAAAGATGATCCAAGGACACAGACTTTAATTTGTCAAGATTTTCTTTTTGATGGTGCCGGAAAAGAGTAAGCGAAAAGCATAAGCATGAAGCTTCAGGATCGCGCCAGTAGCCTGAATTTGTATAGCACAATCCAGAGGGCAGTTACTGATGTAGAAAATCCAATGAGCTTCAGGAGACCTGACACTGAAGGAAGATTCCTCTCCCAGAAGGTATGGGTGATTTCCATGGATGGAACGTCCTAGATGGATAAACAGAGATCATTAGCAGAAAACTCTTGCACTGACAAAGAGGGGCAAACCATATCTGTAAAATCAGTGCACTGAAACCCCCTGGAGAGTGGCACCAATAATTACAGCAGAGGCTAGAGGATGAGAGAGGAGTTTTATATGCAGTTAGTTACTGGTCTTTGGAGCTCATGGACCCACCAAATTTACCTTTGATTCAGGCTCCTGGATCCAGATGTCTTTCTTTGCCACCTTCCCCAAAGCATTCAAGACCTGAAAGGAAAGTCGTGGTATGAGGAAATGAGGTTGTGTAGTTTTCACAGATTCAAGACCCTGCTGGCCACAGCTGAGCCCCACGACTGGGGAGAGGGGCAGAGAAGTGATATATGCAGATTTACCAGTGTCCGGATCTAGAAAGGCCAGATGCCAGACTCAGAGAATGAGCCAGCTTCTTCCTTTACCTCTCTAGCTGCCCGTTCTCCAGCTTCTACTGCACCATCCATGTAACCACTCCAGTGCGTCGCAGTCTCTGTTCCAGCGAAGAAAATCCTATCTACTGGTTGTCGAATCACCCTTCAAGGGAACACAATAGACATACAGTCACCTGGGAAGGCGCTGAAGGTAAATGAGCCGATCGCTGCCCTCATTCACCCAACAGCAGATCAGGAAACTCAACTCCTTCCAAAAACACCCATGCAACTCAAAGGAGAAAGAAAGGTCCCTCCTTGTTTCCTATGCCTGCACCCAAGGATCTGAACTTTCAAGCCAGAGAGAATCAGACTGTCAGATCATCAATCAGTGAAAGTGATGCTGACCTTTCCCAGCCAGCCAGAATGGAATATAAATCCACAGTCAGACTTATTGGCTGTGTATTTACTATCTGCAGTCGATTCTGCTCTCTACAGTCTTTCCACGCAGTGCATTCCTCGTGAAATCACATCTGACCAGACGCCAGGGCTGCAGGCACTCCAAGGGCATCAGGAGGAAACACAGCGGTGAGTGGGGAGATGGGGGGAGTAACTAACCTCTGGCAAAGGAGAGACCCAGAGGATTATATGTCTGTCTCTTTAAAAAACAACCTCTGTACAGTCTTCTATGAAATTACCTGGAGACTGGCTGAGGGCAGGTAAAATGGGTCTCCTTTTTAAAAGAGATCTAGGAAGAGAAGCCAGGCAGGCTGGGCTGAATGAGCAACTCCAAGCCTGTCCTGCCGCATCGGTAGCCATTTTCATGAAGTCTCCTGAGCTGTAACATCTCCACCTCATAGGCCTTCACCTCAACCCACCATCACTTTTTTCCAATTCAGCCATCTTTGGCTTCATCTATCCCTGAACCTAACCCCATCTGCTAGACTTCTACTCTGACACCAGAACAACTCCAGTCAATCAATCCCGCTATCGCTAAGAAAGGCTATTTGATTCAATTAAGAAAGACCAACCAAAAGACATACAGTTCATGTAAGGAAAGGGTTAACAAACCCTTCTTCCTTTTCCATAGACAAACATAATCATGAGTTAATTCTCTAGTACTGTTCCTCTGGAAATCTGATGAAGGTAGAATGCCACCCAAGTTACCAAGAATCCCCACTTATGCTAAATACGCCTCCCCCAAACCCCACACTGGCAAACTGCACCTGGGCAGGAACAACTGCACATGAATTGTAAATGCCTGGTGGGAGGCTATCACTTTGGACTTCCCTGGGCGTAGCACCTTTTGGACTGGGCATGTCCCTTATAAGGACCTGGACACGGTGACTATGAGGCCATTATACGAGACAATGGCTCCCACAAGGCATGGGGCTTTCAAGCCAAGGTGGACTCCCTGGCCCTCTGTGGATATCACCTCTTCACACCTTAACTGTATGCAGTGGGACAGCCCTTGGAGGACTCCCCAACTTGCAGAATTCTCACATGTGCTTGTTCTATGTGCTGACAGATGCTGCTCTATGTACCAACACGCTTCCTTTTCTACGAATATCGGAGAATATACAAACTGACTATCTGGGTCATCAGAAACAGAAATATTGTCTACTTTTCTAAAACTCTATTGGCACAGGAGGTTTGGTAAAGGGTGAGTGAAGCATGTGCCATATGGAGGAGTAAAAACATAACCCCAAGTTATATAGACATGTAAACAACTGACAAATTAAATAAATAAAATTCTCAAATGCTTCTCTCTTTAAGGTTGGCGCCTGCCTTGCATTAGCTGGTGTGGGGTTGGGGTCTGGGTAGTACCTTCCATATTGAGTCATGATGCCAGGGGGGAAGTAGGCGGTGTAGCAGCCTCCAGAGTACTGCTCCTCACACCAGTTCTTTTCTTCGTAGTGTACCGGCTATAGTCAGAGAAAAGAAAATTG
Organism: Scalopus aquaticus; assembly: GCA_004024925.1. NCBI lineage: Eukaryota > Metazoa > Chordata > Mammalia > Eulipotyphla > Talpidae > Scalopus > Scalopus aquaticus. The sequence goes on along the minus strand of PVIJ01010188.1, from coordinate 37,096 downwards.
TAAAGGGAAGACAAAGTTTAAATGCTGCTAGTCAGTAATGAAGGATGTTGTGTGTTGTTTAATACAAAGTTTACATTACATTAAAAAAAAGATGGCCCTGTTTTTCTAGCCAATTTGATGGGAAACACGACAGCAGCAAGTGATTTGTGGTCTGAGGTCCAAGTAACAAAATATGTATGGCAGCCCTGCCAACATGTGGAATTGTGGAGACATGATGTACTCCAGTATCTGGAAAAAAGGTGTCTCCACCCAGATTGTGTATCTTTAGAGTTAAGTGTGCAGGAAACCCCATCAACAATCAGGTTCTGGGAAGGTCTGCTCAAATTTCTGGATTCTCTAAATAGCAAATTTGTTTCCCTGTCTATGGAGGCATTACTGCTGAGTGAAAGGGGGAAGAGAGGAGGTATAAGCACAGTGTGTAAGAAAAGCTTTTTTCCAAACCACTCTCTAAGCTGGAGAACTGAATGATGGGAATCCTAAGAAGGTGCAATTAAGATAAAAAATGTTCCCCCCCCCCCCAGGGACATGAGAGATCATTCTCTGATTTCCTTAACACATTACGCAAATTTATTATTTGAACAGTTCAGAAATAAATCCCGAAAGAGCCCCCAGCTATGTGGTAGGTTCTTTAGAAAGAATTTTATTCTCATCATCTCTTTCAGTGGCTGATGGAAAGCACTGAAAATCTTAAATGAGCTGTGAATTAAGTCTACAAATGGAAAAATAAATTAGTATGACTCTGACCTGGGCAGACAGTCTAGATTCAGTCTAGCTCATCAAAGATACACTACTGTGCCTTCACCAACAATTGATAACATATCTGGGATTTTATTTCATAGCAGTCAGTTGACACTGACAGGAGGGCAGAACCTCTGTTATGGAAAACGATCTCGCCCACCCTGGAGACAAAGCCTGCAGCTCTAGGCTCTGGTTACAACTGGCTGCTAGTCAGCCAGTGAACCTTTAAATAGCCCAAGGAACCACGCATCAGAAATTACATGCAACTGACAGCAGCTTTTAATGGTCTTTGGTGATTGTCTGAAGTTAATCCTTCAGTAAGCACATCCCTTTACACTCTCCCTTTAGAAGACTGTCAGGAAACCACAATCTGCTTTGCTTTACCACTAGGAACAAACAGAGCAGAACTTGCTAGGGATTAAAGCTGAGAGTTTCTTACTTGTAAAGCTTCTTGGGATCCCAACACTTTGGCATAGAGCTCACAGATCTTCTTCTTCCTATAAAAAAAAAACAAAGAAATGTTAAGGAAGTAATGACTGGTGAGTATAGACTAAAAACAGTGAATCCTGGGGGGTCTCTTGTCAATGAACCAGATTTTTTAAAAAAGATACTCCGCAGGGGAAGGGGAGGCAGAAGGGTCAAAACAGGGGAAGGAAGAGCACAGGGGACTATGGCGATGGTGCACAGGTGAATTGGTGGTGGGAATTTTATGGACACTACACCTGAAAGGAGAAAGCATGCAATGCACAAAAAGGAAGAATGATGTAAAATATATATAAATTAAAAAAATAATTTTTTAAATTTAATGAAGTACCATTGTTTTACATGCTTGCTGATATATGGACAGTACTGGATTTCTCCTTCTCAGGGGTGGTCACCATTGCCTTCCCACAGCCAAAACAGTCCTCCACCATAGTCCATGGTGTGCTCCCCCTCCCCTTCCGGATGCTTCAGAGCTGTGGTCAGCTTTCAAGGGCTAGTTTTAATGTTTGTCTTTGTCTGACTCTTTGTCTAGTTCCTCCATATTCCACATATACATGACACCATCCGTGAACCATATTTATTAAGGAAAAATTAAAATCAATGGCCTTTTTGCACTACCAAAAATGAACAGTCCCACAAATCTCTGCCCTCCGATTAACTCACTCTGTCTCAGTATGTCAATTATTTGAAGATTCAAAGGAAGTTTCCTTTTTTTTTTAACATTTTTACCTACCAAAAAGGTACCTGATATGAGAACTATTTGAGGTTAAAATGGGGAAGATGAGATTAAAGTTAAGCAGTTTTAGGAATTGATTCTATATCACTTTTCTGGGATATGTAGAATTGTAGAGTATTCCCTTTTATAAGTTACAGTACATATAATGGGGTCTTTTAACTATCTTACATTTGTTTTTAAAGATCAGCAAATATATAAAAAGATCAGCAAATACATAAAGCTCATATAATCTTTTAAGCATAACATAAAATACGCTATAGCCAGAGAGGCTTATGGTCATTCCAGTCTAGTAATCTGTCACTTGACAGATTATTCTGTGAATATAGTACTCAAAAGGCAGCTGGCATGATGTACAATGTGATGTTGCCTCAAACAGTCTTTGGTTACCTTCATAATTTATTATGCAAATGACTAACACAGAACATGGCATGTATTATATCTTAAAATCAGTGCTTAATTTATCTAAGCAGTTCTTCAAACAGACACATTTTAAACTCACAAGCACTCTGGTGAAATTTGAAAGTTGGAGTTTAGTAAAATCAACTGTTTTAGAAATTAATAGTTTTATTTCAGGATTAGTTTGGACTAAGTTCACACCGACCAGTTATAGACTTTGGTATTTACCTTCTTTAGTCTTTATATAGTTTGGACATTAAAATGCTCCAAAATACTTGCTACAGGCTAACAAGCAACCAGAAAATTTTTGCTGAAAAAACTCTGGCAAAGAGTTTAATTCAAGTGGATAAAACAAGCATTAAAAGGTAAAAAGAAAAATGGCCAAAATGTGTGTGTGGGTCTGGGTGGAGAGAAGTTTATAATTACTAGTAATCAAAGAAACAGATTTTAAAAGATACTATGTGGCCATTTACATAAGAAGATATTTTTATTGTATCTCTGAAAAATATAGGACAAAATGTAACCTTACGAATTTATCTAGATGCTTACACTTAAACCATTTATATAATTCCCAGAACTCCCATGTAATGGGTACACAGTGTTAAGTCAGGAGGAGGAGGTGGAATTGTTGCTTACTGCCACCCTTTTACCTTGAGAAGTTATAAGGGGGGGGCAAATGCCACTTCTGAGATGATATCACACATTAGGTGGCTATCTTAAAGCCACCTAATTCCAGTAGAGACAGGAAAAGTTTGGGTTCCTCCAAGGGGCTGTTCAATAATCACAAAGGAATGGAAGAACTGCAAGATGTCTCAAGACAACCACCTGTCTGTGTTTCTCTCCCTGTAATGCAAGCCCCTCATTTCAGAGATGAGGAAGCTGAGGGTCAGTTTGCTGAAGAGGCTTGTTCAACATCAGCCAGCTAATTAATGGCAGGGCCAAGGCTCTATTCTCCTGAGCATCCCATTTGTAGGTGCCCAATAAATATTTGTTGAATTAAATCCACCCTCAGGCTAGGTTGGCACCCTCTTTCCTACTCTAGGATGAGATGACTGAGTCTTACCTACTTCACACAAATGTTATAAGGAATCGTTTCAACATTCATTAGTGATAAATAGAAATACAATTCATTGTTTGCTATATTTAATATTACTAGATGAGCTAAGGACAAGTTCATGCAAATACATCAGGAAATTATTTCCCCCTTCCTTTTCTCCCATTAATTGTTTTTTTTTTTTTTTTTTTTTTTTTTTTTTTTTTTTTTTTTTTTTTTTTGGTTAAGACAAGAAATCTGAGTAATTCATTAGGCTCAAAAAAGAACAGAGCATGTTTTAAATGATGGCCAAAAGAGGTCACGAAATCATCTTGTACTTGAATTTGTTCACTGGTTTCTCAATCTGGCTATCCATCATAATCACTTCAAAAGCTTGTTTAAAAAATAGTAATACTTAGGTCCCATCCTTTACCTACTGAATCATAATCTACTGACCTCAGAAAAATGTATTTTCTAAACAGTATTTGAAGGATTTTGATAGAGTTGGTTCTGGAAACTAATGCTCCAGTCAATAACATATTTCTGCTTTATAAAAACTTTTGGTGACGTTCAGCCAGCGTGTAGAATCATAACCAAATGTCTACATCCAAGTTATTACAATTAATAAGGAGGGAAAGCAGGAAATCCAAAAGAAAATATTAAATTTAGTATGTGTTTAGATGCTACTTACTCCTGACTTTGTCACAAGCGAGCTGTGAAGTCTAAGACTAATCATTCCCTGTCACTGGACCCAAATTCTTCAACTACGATGTGAGTAAGTGGATATTAAAATAGTGGATATTAAATAGTGGATATTAAATAGTGGATATTAAAATAAGTGGATATTAAAATAGTGAGTAAGTGAGTAAGTACGATGTGAGTAAGTGGATATTAAAATAGTTCCCTTCCAGATATCAAATCTCATGGTTGCTCAAATAAAAAAAGAAATCCATGTGCAAATGTGGGAACTCATTCTGCAGCCTTTCTTTGACTTGAAAGTCATCAAAGTAGCTCTCAAAGCAAGGACTACTAGTGGATTTCATGTTTAATTTTAAAATCAAATTCAAAGACAATTATATATCTGTGTGTGTATTGGTCATCTTCAATAGTTAACAAAGGATTTAGGGCAACTGTAAAGAATGGAATACCCAGAAATCCCCAAGGCAGTTCCCCAACAGTTAAATCCAGGTAAGATTTTTTTTAATTGCAGTATTTTTGCTGCGGTAACTTTGGTTTGCAACATTATACAATTGGGTGTACACATGCACACCTCTTTAGATGTTATGTCACTACACCACAATCACCACCAAACCACCTATAGACCACTGGGGCCTGCCACCCCTTTAATCCCACTACCCACACCTCCCTCTGGTAGCCTTAATTCTGAAGTCAGATTTCTATATTAACAAAAGATTCCAAGGGAAACAAAATAAAACAAATACAAGTCAGAAAGAGAGACATGGAAACAAAGGGACAAAGGCCACTGTACTATATACTGTTTTATCCTCAGAAGCTCTTGGGAGAAGAGAGTATCGGAGTTGTGTCTCAGATAATCAGTGGGGAATACTTTTATGTATACACGTTGCAACAGGTTACAAACCTGTATTTATGGAATTGCTTTTCAAAAGACACATGTCAGAAAAAACCTTGGACAGGTGATAATGGCATTGCAAAGTGATGAGGACTCAGCCTCCAAGACTTCTTTCAGAACTAATATTGTCTGATTTTTCTCCATCCATCTTACAAGAAAACCCTACCTTTCAACCACTGTAAAATTAATACGGGTATGTAAAAGTACATTAATATATATGCTCAATTGCAACAAAAGAGTCAAGAGAACTACAGCAAAATACAAAAAGGTTGATTTGTTGGGACTGAGAATTCAGTGAATTATTGGGTTTTTCATAATGTGTTACGCTGCTGTTAGCGCAACAAGCACAATATAAAGTGAATTGTTTATGCTTCAGATGTAAACTCCTACCTTATTTCTTTATGGAGCTTGGCGAGTCGGACGGCTTTTCGGGCAAGAATGAAGCTGGAGAGAGAGGTTACATACGAACAATCAGATTACAGCTGTTTACCTTAAGAATTTGCCACTTTTTGAGGGGCTCTTGCCTCTGCCTACTCACTATAAATGAGTGCTCCCACATCCTCCCGGTGTGTCCCTCTACTAGAGCCAATGCCCTCATGTCTCAGGTCTGCCTCTGTGTCTAAAAACCCTTATGAGGATGTGGGCTTTCAAATGACAGGTCATCTTCTACTCTTAGGAGAGTTCTTGGCTTACAGCAAGAAATCAAATGTTTAATGGTTTAATGCATTAAATTATCATGCAGTTAATGACTGCTGCCCTGTGCCAATACTTGATAAAAGCTGGAATAACAAATGTTAGTAAGTGTCCGTAGTGGTGCCCATGGCAGGCCACCCAGTTCACCTTCCAGGATCAAGCACCATTACCCTGAGCTTGTAGCCAAACCCTTCCCCAGCAATCCCACTCTGTAGCAGAGAACTACTGGGCTCAAGGCCTCCCCCTTCCTCAGAATGACTGGCTCTGGGGTATGCTGGGTACCAAGGCCCACTCCATTGCCTCAGTGCTGGACAATGAAGGGCAACCCCATTGCAGAGTACCCTGTGGGGTGACTGAGGCCTCGGTGGGACAATACTGGACCCCAAAGAATCTCTATCCTCATTCCTTCCCTTCCCCACACGTAGCGATCCCCAGAACACTGCCTAGGGAACCTCCTACACCCAAATCTTTATTTTAGAGGTTACTTCCTGGGAAAATGGCCTAGCACTGTCCCCAAATTCAGTAACTCAGTTATAATTCATCCGTTTCCCTTTAGTGAAATATATTCTATTTATTACACTGATGTACATGAATATTACTGTAACTACATGAATATTTTAAAAATTTGAACTGTGACATGAAGTCCTTAGTTATAACTATTATTAGAAAGCTTTCAAAAATCCAAGTGAGCTAAATGACAATGAAATTATTTCTCCATTTAAAAAAAGTTTTTTAAATCAGATTCTTTTATTCTACACCAAAAGAGAAGTAGATCAGCACTGAAAATGCAAGGGCTGAAAACAGATATGTCATCCTCTCCCCTATTCCAAAAATAAAATATTCCTTAAATTTGACTGGCAATTCCTTTAGGACTGTTATTTGAGATCATTCTGAGAAGTGATGAATTTGTGTTAATCTAGAGAATAGTATTTCAGAGGAAGCTGTGGACTGTTTAAGAAATTTGAGCTAGTAAATTTTATGGGACAGAGTCATAATTTGCTTGATTTAACACCTGATGTAATGGCTTGCTACTAAAGGCTTTAGCTAAATTTTAGGTTTAAGCATGATGCAAACATTTTAGACTTATGCAGTATTTCAACGAAAATCACGAATATCTGATGAAGGATTAAGTGATTTACCTGAAAACCATTTTAAATCCTGGTTACTTTTTACATTTCCTTTTCCAAGGGGCAGTTGGTGTTGGCTGTTTCTGTCAAGTTTCAACTCATGAATGAAATAAACCTCTTTGATCTAATTCCAACCATAGATATGCTCTAACTCTAGAGAGCCATCTAACTAAAGGATAACCTTCCTTTATTTTATTGAGAAAAATTAAACATGCCGGCCTTGGGTTGGGGACATTTCACAGCTCTAAAGTACAAGGTCCTTTCTAGTTTTCAAAAGGTACCAGTTACCCTCACACAGTGCTAGGCAATTAAACCCCTCTCCCCCCTTTCAAGGCTTTCCTTGCCCAGGGCAAAGAATGGGGTGGAGCCAATATATCTTCAAGGTAAGAACAGGGTGGGGGCAATTCTCCAGATAAAGCAGATTAGAAATCACTTTTTAAGAACTGTCTAAATAAGCCCATTAATATCTGGAAGACACCTGCCCTATATGTCCTTGTTAGTTAGAGCAGAAGTCCAGAAGGGCAAATGCCACAATACCAAACTCCCAGGGCAAGAAGAACATTGATGTTCCTCCGCCCACAGCTGGATTGGTTTTGATTATATCCTAAAACCTCTGCCTCAACATTGTGGCTTTCCTCTGGCATAGAGAAGATGATGGAGAACTAACAATCTGTATCCTGTATTGCTAGTGAGGTTGGAGGTTAAGAAGAAGGTGTTGTTCGTGGGGTCATTCAGTTGTGAGCACCTGCTCTTCTCAGGCTCTCAGGCAGGCTCATGCCTTTTTTTTCCCCACACTTTCCAGCCAGAGAAGTGGTTACAAACTGCCTCATTGGCAGCCTTGTTGCACAGCCTGCTTTCTCGGTTGGGTCCTTTTGGTTTTGTGATACCCCTTAAATGATGCAATGTGCATAAGCTCAAGTCTCCCCTCTGCTCTCTAGAAGACACAGGCAAACATTTTCCAGGGAAAGAAGAAACCACTGGTCTCTAAAGGTCACTAACTATTACAGAAGCTGTGCTCTTTTGCTGTAGAATAAAGAGTTATTTTGTTTGGATCGTTTTGAGCAGGGCTACAAGACATGACAACAAGGGAGGCTACAGCACTCCTTAGCCAGCCTTCTGTGAGAGCCCCACTTCCTGTCTGGATTTCTAATCTCCAAAGGGCAGAGCAGTGTGCACAAGGATGGGAGATGAGCAGAAAGGGTCTCTTCTTCCAGACACAGAATCTCACCCTAGAACATCTCTGGTGAGGAAGAGCTGTGAAGTGACTGACTGGGCAAAGCACCATCCATTCCAGGACTGGCTCAACCTCAAGATGCACTTCCTAATTGGTCATCCAGCTTCTATTTCAGGGTACCAATTAACATTTGCTGCGTAGCAGATGTTTGGAATGGAGAAAAGGATAAAGCCCAGAAACTGCACATTGGGAAGATTTTACAGGAAAAACGGTTCTCATTCCAGAACAGTTGTGGACATTATGCCTCTAGGCAGGGCTGTCTGCCACACCACCTGCAGAGTTGCTTCTTCTACTGCGTCTTCAATGTGCAAGTTTTATTGGGAAAATAAATATACAGGCACAAGTTCAAGATGATTTCTATTTTATTAAAGTTTCTCAGTGTTTTTATGCCACATACAAAACCTCACTGTAATATTTTAATAAATGGAAACCTAATTTATTTCTATAGGGCTATTTATCATTGCTTGAGCTCAATTCCAAAACAACAGACTCTGCCAGCATCCAATCACTTATATGATTTGGAAAAGGCAGGACTTACCCCATGATGGCAGGGAGTGATCCATCTGGCTTAGTGTCATCCAGGGTTATTGAAATTGGAGCTTCCTCATCTTCAATCAACATGCAGCCACAATAATCTTAACCAGAAGAAAGTCCCCAGATTAGATTGCCCGCCTCTGAGACTTAGGGGTAGAAT
>PVIJ01010188.1:0-28271 GCA_004024925.1 Scalopus aquaticus | reverse complement strand
GCCACATATGACCAAGGCATGACAAAATTGGTAAAATGGTCTTGTAGATTTGGAGTACACAGGCAGAAAGAGGGGATGTGTCAGAGGGAGTCACCCCATGAGCCTATGGAAGAAGTGATAGGAAGATTCTGCAAATATGAGCAGGCTACCATAGCCTCCTAGAACCTGCCTCATTTCCTCCTCCCCACACACTGACAGTAGGTCTTATTATCAATATTTTACACCAAGAGACTGATGCTGAACAGGGTGAAAGAAATGGCATGCTTGAGGCCACATATGGAATAGGCAAGTGAAGCCCAGGAATGTGTGACTTCCCAGCAGTGCTCTTTCCACGGTGGCAACGGCAGCGCTGCAACTGGTATGATCTCTCCGTCCCATCCCAATGTCAGCAAGTGCTCTTTGGGCAATTTTGTGTTGCCAGGGGCTATGATGAAGTAGACTGTGATTTTTGATCTTTCGTCTACCAATCTGGAAAGATTATTCATTTTTTTGTTTTAGTGTCTAGTATAATGTTCCTAAGAAAGTATGGTTCTTTCACTTAGTGCGATCTAAACATGAATAGCAGTAGCTTACCTTTCTTCTTCCAGAAGGCCTCCTTGTAATACATCATGCACTTGATGACAGCCCCCATTGGGAGACGCTGAATTAGCTGGTTCCTCTCTGATGGCAGCATGGGTGTGAAGTGGATCTTAGTGGTCAAGGTTGGAGGGATGGCACTAATGACATATTTGCACTAAAACACACAGGCACAAAATACCACTTCAGATGTGAGCCAGAGTCTTCCCAGAGGGCATAAAACATCATTTTTATGATTTTCAATGACACTAGGCAGTAATAACATAAAGATTAGGCCACTATAAGGCAACAAAACAGAACTAGGGAAGTCAAGTAAGAGCAGTAATTTCCAAGACTGAGCCAGGAACATGTCAGCGTTAATTATGGCATTGCTTAGATCCTAAGCAGAAGGTACAGAAGACACAAGGTCTATTTAATATATGCTCTTTCTGACTATGGGAATTACCTCATACACTTCATGATTCAACGTCTCTATGATGATGTTTTCACCTGACTGGTCAACACCGGTGACAGGACAACTCAGTTTTACTTGGTCACCAAGGAGGGCCATTATCCGTTCACTCACTTGACCAGATCCACCTACAAACTTCCGTTCCTACAGGAGAAGGCAAGTGAGAAAGGAAAAGTTATACAAGTCTAAAGAAGGAAAATCATTATTTGGCACTCACTAGAAAACTTCCAGAAAGTCACAGGCCATACCTCCATACTCTGTACACTTGACCTTGGAGAAACTGATTAGCACAGAGGTACATTCTACCAAGACACCTCAATCATGCTGCGCACAGCTCCAGCACTAGAAAGTCATTATTAGTTTATGAAGCCACAGAACACAAAGCAGTGTTCCCTGACATTGGCACTGCCTTGACAGCAATGCAAATATCAGCAAGTGTGTGGGCTTTAAGTGCCTATTAGTGCAGTGCATGCAGGGAGACCTGCGGGACTTAGTTACTTTTTAATTAACTTAATTAAATATCACTGGTCAACATCGAGATCATTACTGACTTAAAAAGACCCTAATCTGTAGCATCTTGCTAAATCTGTAGCTGAACATGAATATAAACCCCGAACATTTTTTATTAGCTCTCGTTTTGAAGATATTTCATGTAATTCATTTTATATATTTCACTGTGTAAATTTATCCAGTAGGACTGCAACAACATCCTAAATCAGCATAGAATGATGTAATACTGTATCGCATTGCATAATACCATCATGCACACATCATCCAGAGTTGAAGGCATCATTTTCTGATGCAATGCAATACTGCTGCCAGGTGGCTGCTGAAGTAAGCTGACGTCAGCAGTGCACCAGATAAAGCCCTGTCGGAAAGTTTGAGCATTGAAAATATTTCAGACTTTGTGCAAGACAGTTTAAGCCATTGTTTCATAGAACTGTTATGATTTTATCCATTTAGGCACAATACAGAACAGTCATGCCTCGAAAGTACGTTAATAGTGTGGACAATTTCAGCTCTATTTGTGGGGAAGTGACATTTGCCAACCAGAAGAAAAGTATCACTTCTCAAGTGAAGAAGGCTTATCATCTTGACTTCGGATGCCAGGTTGGTGACCAAGACAAGCCTTGGGCCCCGCATATATGCTGTGCTACATGTACAACACAACTTTCACAGTGGTTAAATGGCAAAAGACCATCAATGCCGTTTGCAGTCCCCATGGTGTGGAGAAAGCCAAGCAACCATATAAAAGACTGTCACTTCTGCTTGCTTTCTCCTCTTTCCGGTGGAATAATGAAGCAAAAGAAGTCGAGAAGAGTCTACCCAAACATTCCATCTGCATTGAGATGACCAGTTCAACGACTTGCTGCAGGGTGATGCGAAACAAGCACGGAATGCTTTTCACCTACAAACTTTCTTGGGAATGTTAGGGCAGAAAACTACAAGGAACTAGTAGAAGACATGCTGATGCAGTATCAGAAACTTGGCTGCAATATGTCTCTAAAGATCCACTTCCTTCATCCCCATCTGGATTTCTTCCCTGAAAACTGTGGTATGGTAAGTGATGAACATGGCGAATGTTTTCATCAAGATATCGCATCAATGGAACAAAGATAGCAGGGAAAATGGCCCACTACAATGCTGGCTGACTACTGCTGGGCACTCCCCAGAGATGCTCCTGAACAGCTGTACAAGAGACAAGCGAAGAAATCTAAGAAGTAGTCTATGACTTGATCTTTTACAGGTATTAACTGTAGGCCTATTACTATTGGCATGCATTTCGTGATGTAAACATCCATTTATTGCAGATTACAAAAAAACTAGAGCCAAAATTAGAATTTGACTGTCATATTCGTGTGGAGTACATACAAATTGATAGGAAATGACTAATTTTATTTCAGTTACATGATCTTTGCAAAAATTTGTTGCCAGTGTAATTAGCTCCCTTGAGCAGCCTGATAAGATCAGCACGCTCTGCCTCACTGCAATCTCTTACTATCATCTTGGAAATGGTTCCAGCTTAATCTAAGAGGGTAAATTCTTAATACAATGCAAGTTATAAGACTCAGAGGAGTATTTTTAGACTGTTGTAGATGATTCTTTGAATGGGTAAAAATACACTTAGAGAAACTGAGGCAGAGAACAACATATGACAATTAGGTACCTCAATTGCACACCTTCAGAAAATGTGGAATGAGCAGACATGCAGTGATTTTTGTGCTTTTATAACTGGCTATTGTTCTAATGACACCAACAAGGCTCTTTATAAAAATATCCCTATAGTAGTTCAGACCTAAATTCATAATCTGTCTTCCTCAGGAAAATGGAACCATTTAATTTAAAATTTGACCTGTTTTCCAAGAGTTACTTTGAATTTTAATACAGTAGAAAGACCACAAACTAATTCCATCTTGCTCACTATCCTCCCTACCATATGTAATATTTGTTGAATTAATTACTAAAAGGTAAATCTAAGTTCCTTGTAAAAATATTGTGATAATAGATTGTGATTCATAATCTGAACTGTTCTTTCTAAAAGGTCATGGAGAGTTAGGCTAGATGTATCCTGGCTCCTCTGCGTGAGGGCCATAAATATAAAATGAGTCAAGATACCTCAGAAAGTACAATAGGGGTAATGGGGAATTTTGCCTGTAAGTAAAGACACTCTGAAATGCAAGTCTCTCCTGTTTGGACAGATAAGGGTCAAATGAGCAATAACTCTTGGGGCCACAAGAACAACTTGGGGACTTCTGGAAATCTCCTAAGAGAGGAGTAATTTACTTAGCGGAGAAAGACACTTATACTTTACATTATGGAACAGAGCACAAGGTAGAAGTAAACCGCTTTTAATTAAGCCCCATTCCATCTAGGTATAACAGTTTTAGAAAAGAGATTCTCATTTTCTTGATGAAGGAGAACCTGGAAACAAAGAATCTCAGAATCCAGAAAATAAGAAATTAGGATTCTGGTCTTGCCTTCGGTTTGTGGTGTCTAGCCAGTGAGCCAACAAGTTCACTCAGCAGTAACAGAAGTGGTACAGAGGCTGAGCAAATGAAAATGGGCAGCAAATATTTAGACTCGAAATGTAAAATTTACTATTGAAGAAGTAAGTAAGTCACTTTCATTTTATAACAATTAACATAGAAGAATATCTCTAAGGTACAGAATGGTACAAAAAATTCATGTCCGGAATAGCGATAACTTTAAGTACAATCATCTTACAGGTACTAGACTTTTTGGGAAATTATTTTAGTAATTTATTTCCTCATACTTAAATAGCCTAATTTTGTCTACCTCTAAAAGGAAGGAAATTAATTCTCAAAACCTAATATTAACTTAAAATGAAATATTCTTTAGCTATGAGCTTATTTTCAGGAATAAGAAAAGGAAATGGGCAATTTTGCCTTTAGAAGAGCTTGTTGAGATCTTGTCACACCATAAATTACTTATGTTTCAAAACACAGAAGCAATTAGTAAGATGCTACTGTGGGTGAGAGCAAAACACAAATGAAGTTCTGGCCTGAGAAGGAACACTCCATACCTGGCCCCCGTTGGTAATCGAGAAGATCCGAGTTGTGCCTCCACACTGCTTCACGTACCACAGGAACCACAGGGCAGAGACCTCCTGCGGCTCGGAGGTCACATTGATATTCACAAAGAGAGATGCAAATTGCCTAGCTGTCCTGGTTACAGAACAAGAGATGGAGTCAAGCATAAATACAGACATGCTTCGGAGAAAATATGCTTTTAATATACAATTTAGTATGGTTAGAAAGTATTTCTATTGCTTTTGGAAAAAAACCCCTCATGAACTCAGTATCTGAAGGAATGCATTTTTTTAAACTCTTGGGGAAAATAAGGTTTCCCCTTGCTTCTACAAAATTATGGTCTAGCCCCAATATGCCAATCCCAGATCAGTCTAAAGGGTCATTATGCTTCTCAGGGAACATCCAGGATATTTGTTATTTAAACTACCAACTTGTCCTCTCCAACTCCACTGCCTCCACCCAGGGTCCAAGGTGTCCTTCACTTGGGCTAAAAATCCAATGTCCTGGGGCCTCCCTGGTGGTGCAACAGGTTAAGCACAGGGCTGTGGAGCTGTGGGCAGCTGTGGCGCAGCGCGAGTTCAATGCCTGGCTGGGGAGATTCCCACATGGCGCGGCAGACCTCTCTTGTCTCACCCACTGCTCCCCTCAGCAGTGTATTTCCGTCGATCTGCCTGTTCTGCTCCCCACTGTCTCTGGTGAACCCTCTCATCGCCCTGTGTCTCTGTCCTGCACCCCAGATTGTATGCAAAAATAAAATAAATCTTTAAAAAAAAATCCAATGTCCTTCACTTGGGTTAAAACAGTGGTGGCTCCCAACTGGTCACCCCACATGGCCGTTTGTATCCTTCACACTACAGCCAATGCAGTCTTTTAAAAGTGCAAATCAAACCAATCCTCTGTTTAAAACTTTTCAATGACCTTCATGCAAAAGGCAAAATCTTGAATATGACCAAAATATCTTACACCAACAACCTCTTAACTAATCCCCCAACCTCCCATTACATCTTGTCATCTTTATGACCCAAGCCTAACTCGGATTCGCTGCTAAAAAAAAAAGGTCCATGTTTCCCCATCTTAGGACCTTCATAAAAGCTGTCACATGTCCTCTTAGCCTGGAAAAATACCTATCCACACCATCTACCTGTCCTGTCTCCCCTACTCACTGTGATTCACTGCTGAAAGATACCGACCACCAGGTCATCACACATACTGTCCACCGAGTCACTGCAGATCATTCCTGGAATATACCATACCCTGCACTATAACTTCACATGTCCTTATCTGCTGTGGTGCATTCCTGGAAGATATCATCTCCTCATACCACCAACCTTACTGTCTACCACAACCCACTGTGACTCATTCTTAGAATACACAATCCTCCCCAGTCATCCTCCTTCCTGTCTACCATCCATTTTGGATACTTCCTGGAAGACACCATTCTTCACTTCTAATTTGCCCTTATCCACTGTGGCTCATTCCTAGAAGATACCACTACACAACTCTTTTTGTCTCTCCAATCACCTGTGGCTCATTTCTAGAAGATTCTGTACCACCACACTTCCTGTCTCTCATCATCATTTGTGGCTCTTTTATGGAGGAGACCACCCCCCCCACACACCATAACCCTTCTTGTTGCCTTCCACTTCTAGTCACATTGACTAGAAGTCCGGAAGAGGGGACTTCATTTCTGGATGATACCATCCCACCCTTCCTGTTTTTTCACATACATCATGGTTTATTCTGGAATGTATCAACTATCAACATCATTTATCCACCCTTCATTGTGACACATTTCTGGAATATACCATTCCTTAAAATATCCTTTATTGTCTAGTTAATCAGTTGTAAATCCTTCCAAGAAGACAGCATTTCCCATACCATTCACCTTCTGTTTCCCCCTCACCCCACCTACTGTGGCCCATTCCTGGGAGATTCTATCTCTCCACAATTCCTTTCTCCCCCATATCCACTGTAGCTTATTTCTGGAGAATACCCTTTTCCCACTCTTCCTGTCTCTCCTCAATGATACTATCTTACCACATCTTCTATCTATTCTGCAACACAACCTTCCATGTTGGCTCACTCCTGGAAGTTAATGTCACTCCATATTTTCCACTCTTCCTGTCTCCCACACTTACTATGGTGCCTTCTGGGAAGATACCATGCTCTACACCATCCATCCTTCCTCTCTCTGCCCATTTACTGTGACTCATTCCTGGAAGATACCATCTCCCCATACCATTCACCCTTCATGTCTGACCCAACCCACGATGGCTCCTTTTATGAAGAGATAATCCCCACACTACCCATTCATACTGTCTCCACCCCTAACCCCCAATTCACCAGTGGTTCATTCGAGGACCAACCATCCATCCATCCAACTGCACTGTCCATTTTTTCTGATTACCACATCTACTATGGCTTATTCCTAAAAGATTCTATCCCCCCCACCACTTCCATTTTCCTCCATAAACTGTGGCAAATTACTGGAAGATACCACCCTTACACCACCCATCCTTTTTGTCTCTAACATACACTGTGGCTCATTCATGGAAGGTACCATCCCACAACATCATCTAAGCACCCTATTACCTATCCCTAGTCACTGTGTCTCACTGAGATACCATGTCGCCTTGCCATCTATCCTTCCTGGCCTCTACCTTGCTTCTTGGCTCATCTTAATTGATGCACTAACTCTATAGTTTATGTACAAAGATTGTTTCAACAAGGAATCTTTCCTTTACCCTCAGACAGGTCAGGTTCCCTGTTACAGTCATTCTCCTAGCATTATGTATATATGGGTATATTGTCAGTCTCTTCTGCTAGAAGATTATAAACTTCCTGAGGGTAGCACCATGCTAACAAGTTCATTACCATTGCCCAGTGCCTTCACATTGCAGGCTCAAAATACTGACTGAATGAACTGTAAGTTAACACAGCTAATAATGCATGTTCTAATTGAAAACATTATATAGTTTTTATCTTAATTAATAAAGACTAAATTCCCAGTTTCGTATTTTTCTATAAATATTTAACTACTTTTTAAATATCTTTCCTAAATGCTTTTGTAGCTGACATGTAAAGAATCTAAAAACACAATTATTCAGTTTATTGCAAATCATACAGTTCTTTCATTTAAAAGTCCTACTTCATTCACCTACTGTTTTTATGTTTTAGATTCATGTAATGCTCAAACCTGTTCTGGAATATCTAAGATGTGTTCAGAGCTGCTACTGATTGAGAGTTCATTTGGCTTCCTCTTAACTTTTTCCCTGTAAGTTATTAAGGAAAACACTGAAGCTTAAGAGAGGAAAGAAAAGATCAGAAGGGAAGTGAAAGGTTAATTTTAAAGTCAAGAGTACTTTGTCCAGCAGATTTTATCAATGAGCTCTTTCATGGTCATCTTATCCCATTCCTCAGCGTGGGGGGCATCCCATGGTGCATCAGCTGGGATCTGCAGAGAAAGAAGGGCCCACATTCAGGTGTTTTGGTTACTGCCCACTGCCTTGTCCTGGCCTCATGGGAAACTCTAAAAACAGGTCTCTATATTGGAATGTATGATTGGCAGAATTCTGTGTATAGATAATGGTGGGGTTAGGGCTCTTTGGTTTCTAAGCCTTAATGCTGCTGCAATAATAATGACAATAATAATGCATTAATGTATGTATAAATTTACATATAACGATGATGATGATTGAATACTAACAACCATTTTAAGTTCCTAATTTAGGTTTGATAAACTCATGGTACAGAGCCCAAGGCTAAGTAAAAAAAAATGGGGAAGCAAATCCTTCTCACCTTTATTATCTAAAATGGCATCACACATGGATAAGACAATTATAAGTAAGATACCTGGTCAAAATACGTTATGTAAATACTCAGTAACATGGAGTTCAAAGCACCCAGGCACTAGTATCAGAGAGTTGTGAGTTTGAATCCTGGTTCTCTTGCTGCATGGTCTGAAAGAAACTGCATAACCCTTAGCACTCACTTTCCTCATCTGTAAAGCAGAAATACTGCCAGCTTGGCAGCAATGTTGAGTGCATTGGAAATGATATGCATCAATGTCCAGAGCAACATTCCTTGCACTGTGAAAGGACAAACAGTTGCTACTGCTATTTTAGTAACAGTTTATGTGCAAGCTGAACATACACTTTACCTCCTTGCCCATGTTATCCATTGTCCGCCACAGATTGTTGTAATCCAGATATGCAATAGGATTCCATACTGGAGGAAAAGCACCCCGAAATGGGTAAGTTTTCCCCTATAACATAAAAACAAAGAATAATACCTGAAATTAGGGTGGCAGTCTAAAAACCCCAAACCAACCAAACTCTAACCTCAGAGCAATTTTCAAAGTAAATACTGCGTCAAAAACATTACCTCTGATGGAAGGAAATGTATTTTACCTCTACAGGCCACAAATTTCAACTGATTAGCAGCATTTCCCGAGGCTCATGTTAGCTGTTTATAATTTATGGGACATAGTATCTTTAAACCTATTTCAACTTATACAGAAAACTAATTAAAGGCAGCTCATTCTAGTATCAAATGCTGATGAATATTCTCAACTCTTGCTTTCTTATCTAATTTCTTTGGAAGGATGTTCCCACTTAGATGAGGGGGCGAATGACATGGAGCACTATGTTTGGACCACATAGAGGACTGGAATAATAAAACAGAGTATCTCAGAATGTGTTTTAAGGTTTGCATAGGTGAAATAAAGACTGGCTAGATCACAGACTATGCCCAAAGTTAAGAGTCAAAGTATTAAAAATATGGAATAGTGGGCATTTGCCATTTGGGGGCACCCAGCATCTGCTGCCCTTTCTTAGTAGTCCCTGGTTTCTTCTCAGAAACTGCTTCTCCTCTGTGGATAGCTGTGCAGAAAGGATGGTCCTGGGTACCATATGCCATTACAAAGTCAGTTAGATCTTTTCTTCCTCATTTGGCCTCCCAGAGGAGTCAACTATGAGCCTGTGTTCTAAGCTTGGTCAATCTCATGCGCTCATAGGACTCTGTCTCAGAATTAGTCACCACGGACAAAGAAACTTGACTTTGGGTTCTCCTTCCCTGTGGCAGCATGCTGAGCTGATGTGTCCTACTACAAAAACCACCACTCTAGGTCATCCCCTAACTTGCCAAACTCTCCTGGTCTCTGCCCATTCTCCAGTCTCCCTGGGCCCTCTCATACTCTTTTAGTAAAACCCCTCTTATCAGCCCTAAGTTCGTTTCTATTGCTTGGCACCAAGATCTCAAAGCTGAAGACAGCTACAAGCCAGCATTTACTTCATTTCAATTATGTGACAGGCACTGTGCTATGCAATCAGGGGAGGAGGGTAAATCCTTAAGAAAAGAGGCCAGGTTTAGGTAGTCTCTGAGCCTGTATTTCCTAATTTAATTCTTTCTTCTTTAAATATAAAAAAATGTAAATCTTCATGAGCTCAAAATATCGTTTACTAGTACAACTTTGCATGAGAATTTGACTTTTTAATTGAATAAAAATATTCAGTATTTGCAGAAAGCCTAGTGTGTGCACTGCACAATATTAAGAGCAGTGTTGGATTTAGCAAAGGTTGTTAAGGCAAAACTCCTGACAATCCATGTAGGGACACAAGACATGACAACATTTGTACTCATCTGCATACATGTGCATACATGCACAAGCACCCCCCCCACACACACACACACTAAGACTATATGGCAGCCATTAAGTGACAAAAAGGTAATTTCCCTTCTACAGTAGCAAATTCAAATAACCTTTGCCGGTTATGGGATCTGATTTCTTTTTTTTTTTAAAGATTTATTTTTTATTTATACATACAAGCTGGGGTACAGGCCAGAGGTGTGGGGCGGCGAGAGGGTTCACCAGAGACAGAGTGGGTAGCAGAACAGGCAGATCAGAAACACTGCTGAGGGGAGCAGTGGGCAAGGCAGGAGAGGTCTGCCGCGCCATGTGGGATTCTCCCCGGCCAGGCGTCAAACTCGCGTCGCTGCTGCCAACAGCTCCACAGCGCAGCACTTAACCGCTGCACCACCGGGGAGGCCCTGGGATCTGATTTCTTATCCAAAAATGCTATGCTGTGATGCCACAATACAATTTTCTGAGACTCCAATCCTTTATCACCACCACTATCACCACCATCACCACCATTACTAGCATTTACTGGGATCTCTCTCCATGTCTGGCACTGTAATAAGCTCTTCATATGCACAATCTCATGCAATATTCACAATACTCATGTAATATTCACCCCAGAACCATTAATATTTCCATTTTATAAATGAGGAAACTAAAGGCCAGTGAAATTAGGTAGGAAACAGTAGAACAAAAATGTTCTGCTCCCAAGGTATTTGTTTATAAACATTAATCTTCCTGGCCTCCTATATGGTAATGGAATGTTGAGATAGGCTTGTCTTAGAGAAATCTTAAACTTCCCAACTAAAAGAAAGAGAACTTTAAGATATGAAATGTACAAATCACACATATCTTTCATGTTTCTAATGAGTAAGAATGGAGACTAAGAAGCTCTGGAGTATAAGATGACTGTTGAGGAAACAGGCAACTTTGGGAAATGTTGAAGCATGTTCTGAGAGAAATAGGCAAAGACATTTTACCCACAACACAAAAATAGTCACTGGGAAGAGTGAGCCTGGAGTTAAGTAATAGCTCATGGACAGCCTTCTGAACAGCTGGTTCTCGTTATAGTATTCTCTTCACTGAACAGGGAAAAGCCTACATTCTCTTCTGCAAAATGAGTTTATACTCAAATAGAAGTCCCAAAATTGATCCTTGCTTTGAAAAAACATTAACTCAAATATGCTCAACTGCCTGAGCCATTAAGAAAAGTATTATAAATATAATTCAACAAAATATGTACCACACTCCTAACAAAGTTCTTCACAGGACAATGCCAACCCAAGTATGATTTTACATGAGACCTTACAGACCCCAAGATCTTGATAAACAGAGGTGGCAGGAGAAGCTCAGAATTCAGGGCAAAAGGAGAGTCTACCCTTGCCAAATCTTTTAAGTAATGGGAACCATGGGATATTACAAAAGAAGATCATAAAAGCCCACCATGACATTCATTTCTATCCTGTTGACAAAGGCTAACCAAGTTGATACAAGGATTTCATTGGTTTCACTCCTACCAGTTTCTGGCTTTTCGCCCTATTCTGCAGAAAACCTAAATCTGCTAAAGAAATGCTTGTATGTGAGAACAGGCACATACACATCACCTCTTCCTTTCTCACAATGCCCTGCTTCTAGACTAGACAACTTGCGAGCACTTTTTTGAGTGTGTGAATCCCTAAAGTAGCCCAGTGGGAGGGCCTGGAGATGCCTATTCCTGTTGTGAGAACTGCATGCAAACTAGAATTTCTTGGTCTCTTAAATGTTATTCTATGGTTTTCTCACAGAGCTGTCAGCAGTTTCTCAATCCTAAAACCACTTCTGAGCAAGAAATGGCTTTACAACCTAGTGTGAGATATAAATGCTGATAATATTTCCAAATGATGGCTGCTCTTTAAAAATAAAAGGAAAATAAAAATCTCGAGTAAAGGTCAAGTTCATTGTATTCCTACACCCTGAAATCTTACTACCCTTCTGTAAAGTGGCCTTTAATCTCTAAAGGATAGTGTCTTTTGGCACAGCAAGAATTGTTTATGCCAAGAGAACACAGTGTCCCTGTAATTGTGCCCAAAATACTTAAGTCCTTTTGAGAAATCACATCTTCAGTCTACCAATATTCATAATAATGGGAGACTATTGCCAGGAAATCAGAGTTTATGGCTCCCACATCCTTTTGTATTATTTGTCCTATAAAATAAGCCAAGTTTACAGTAAGTAAGAAGCATATTTACTGTTGGCACAATGGACAGTTTCAGCGCTCTGTACTTTTACATTTTAGTTAAACAAAAGGAAGTTAGTGTTATTAAAGAGTATCATAGGCCACTGAGGAAAGCTGCCAAGTATTTTTCTCTAATCATCTTGAAAATAAACA
The DNA here is from genome assembly GCA_004024925.1 of Scalopus aquaticus. Classification (NCBI taxonomy): domain Eukaryota; kingdom Metazoa; phylum Chordata; class Mammalia; order Eulipotyphla; family Talpidae; genus Scalopus; species Scalopus aquaticus. Next base: position 15,687 of record PVIJ01010188.1, on the reverse strand, counting down.
GACATCTTCTGGATTGCATTAGGAATATGTCTGTCCAAACCCATGAATTCCTTGGCACCCTTCTAATCCCACTGTTTTGTGACAAGCCTGTAAGAAAAATATTTTGGTGGTTTCTCTCCAAAAATTCATAATAATTTTCTAAATAAAGAAATCATCTAAAAGGAGACCCATTAAATAGGATGGCAGTATTGTGCTGTATTAGTAGTTTTAAAAAAAATCATGCTTTTCCTCTTTGCAAATACAGGCAGTGAAACCCTCTTAAATATGCATAGTTCTACTCTACCTAGAAAAAACCTTCATGTTTGACATGGAAACATCCATCCCATCATATTGGGCAAACCCCAAGTCTCCACCTAGTTCTTCTAGGCAAGACCTTTTCTTCTCCCCTCTACTGACTCCCATAGGGGTCCAATTCTCTGCCTTCTTATTTTCCTCTGCCCAATTGCACCTAGGGAATTTATCCACGATCTGAGTCTGTTATTGCATTTGAAAAGTGCTATAGTTCACATTTTCCATGCGTCTGTTCCCTCTACATTTTGAGTGCCAAATTGTTATCTGCAACCTCTTACACAACTTCAAAGGCTGACAGCAGGTTCTTGAGTGTTTGTTCAGGACCAGATATCTCATCTTGCTCTCAGCCCTTTCTCTCAGGCAGGTACTGTTACCAACTAACACAAGGGCACTTGAGTTGTACAGTCCCATCTCTGGAAAAAGAGAACCAATAAATTCAGACATAACTGATGCCACAGCATCAAAAATGAAGGGATTCAGCTGAATGGTTAATGCCATCTTTCCCAAGGGACTCCAGTTATATGAGGAAATTAAAAACAAAGCAATTAAGACAGAAACAGTATGAGTTCTTTTGCAGACTCTTGGATAAGTAGTTAACAGAGCATTAAAAAAAGAATCTTTGCTCTTTCACAAATGCCATTAACTCAGGAGAAATAGGCAGTTAGAGAAAAGGTAAAAATGTTACCCTGTGGGACAAATGGCCTATAGGACAAACGGTGGCTTTAACAGTTTCGTTAAGATATCATTCACAGGGGCCTCCCTGGTTGTGCAACGGGTTAAGTCGCAGCACTCTGAAGCTATCCAGAGCCACTGCAGCACAAATTCAATCCCCGGCCAGGGAGCTTCCCACATGGCGCAGCAGACCTCTCCTGTCTTTCCCGCTGCTCCCCTCAGCAGTGTACTTCAGTCAATCCACCTGTTCTGCTCCCCACTCTGTCTCTGGTGAATCCTCTCACCCCTCCACACCTCTGGCCTACACCCCAGCTTGTATGCATAAATAAATAAATCTTTAACAACAACAACAAAAGATATCATTCACAAACTCTATAATCCACCCATGTAACGCGTGCAATTCCGAGTTGTGCAATCATTACCATAACTAATTTTAGCAACCCCAAGAAGAAACCCTTACTGTTTAATAGACACTTTCCATTCTCCTCCACCCCCATTTAAAAAAACTACTAAACTATTTTCCAAAGTAGTTGTACCATTTTATGTTCTAATGAAAAACATAAGAAGGTTCTAGTATCTTCATATCCTCTACATCATTTGCTACTGTCTGTCTTTTTTGATCATAACCATTCTGGTTGGTGTGAAGTGGTACCTGATTGCAGTTTTGACGTGGAGCTTTTGATAAATTTAGCAAGCCCACTATGTTACTGAAGATATTTAGATGTCCACATTATTTATGCATATATATATATATATATATAACATTTTTAATATATATGTAGGGTGTGTGTGTGTGATTGTGATTTTTTTTTTAACCCAGCTGGTGCCTAGCAGAAGTAAAACCACCGTTCATGTCTCCATGCTTTTGATTCAGACTCCCCTGTTCCTCATCTCTCAGCCCCAGCCTCCATGTCAGGAAGATTAGACCTGAGTACCACAGAGCTAGATCATCCACCAACAGTCTATTAGGGTGCGCTTCCAAGACCTGGGGGTTGTAGGCATGAGTGAATGCTGATCTGAGAGAGACACAGTCCCAAAGAGCCCACCTCAATGTATACACTGGAAGCCATTTCTGCTTCCTCTAACTGACCAGAGCCTTTTTTCTCATTGCCCATGGCACCTTGCCATTTTCTAAACTGTATTGAACTGATCCGTGTACATGTCTCTTATTTCCAACTAGTCTCAGTGCACCCAAGGAGGACGATGCCTCACATGATTTAATATTTCCTACACTTCCTTGTAGATACAACCTTTCCAAGAAATGCTTGGTAAACGAAGGAACAAGGTGGGGAGGGTATATCATCCCACAACATGGAGTAGAACAAGAAAATTAAAATGAAATCACTTGCACAACTAGCTAAAACTGCAGCGCTCTGCGCTGAATCTTGGGCCTGGACCTTGGAACTGAATAGCACAAAGAGAAACACGTCAAGAGAACAGTCCAGGCGGTCAAGGGCAAAGCAGAGCTTCTTGCCAGATAGGTTGTTAACTGAGTGCATTCACCTTGTGTATCCTAGTGAATGGGCAGGTGCAGCCCCGCCCTCTACTGAATGGCATCCCCTCAGTGATGGCTCCTGCAGTTAAGATGGTGGAGCCAAAATGTAAAAGACATAAATAACAATAAAAATATATATTTATTAAAAAAAAAAAGATGGTGGAGCCATGATGAGGGCTTGCCATGGGAGAGAAGGTGCACCAGTACTCATCAGACTCTTAGCACAATCTTCCCAACATTTGAATATTAGAACAGTTATTTCTAAAAAAAAAAAAAGAAAAAGCTACAGATCCGGAAAAGTCACAGACACTAAGGAATTCTCCTTTGGTGCTTGACCAAGTAATTATATAGAGTAGCAACTGCTTCCACCTCTGTGTCCCTGGGTCTGCTTTTGTCACCAGCTGCTGATCAGCAAGTATGAGCCAGCAGTGATTTCTTCCCATAGTATCTGAAGCCTGATGTTTTTTCAGAGACATTTATCTGCTGGATATGGCTATGGAAACTAGGTCGCTGGGTACTTTGGCAAACACACAAAATTAAATCTCAACCTAGGTTCGCGGTATATAATTTGAGCCTGACAAATTACATGAGAGCTATGGGAATGAAAGGAAATGACTAGTAGTTCAGCAATTGTTCTCTCTCTTTTTTTAACCTGACATGAAAAAACTCTGTTAAATGGAAAGGATTCAGTTCCACAGCCTTCAGGGTGAAAATGTTCATTAGATTTAACTATAATTAACACTCAAATTTTCTGCAATTCCTAGGATTTTCTTCTTTTGGTCACATTAAATGCAAACGCAAAGCAAATAATAAAACGACACACTACGAAAACAGTACTAGACTATTCAAATACAAAGCATTAACATTATTATTACTTGCCTCTTTTCAGTTTCAAGTTTTGTGTAGGGGTAGTTCTCTCTGACACTTTCACTTCCCCCCTCCTCCCATTTCTATGGGACCTTGAACAAAATACTTGTATTATAACTTTCTCCTCTCTCTAAATTAAGGAAAACTGTCACTTACTAAAACTCTGAGGTCCACTAGGTTTTCAAGAGGTCTCTGTTCATTGAGTGTGACAGAGAAGTGAAAAGACTTGGAGTCTGAACATAGAGTAACATAGATCCTGTTAAGTGGTGGGACGGGGCAAAGAGAGTAAAGTCTTTCTGGCAGGGTCAGTGTGTGCTCATGGGACAGTGGAACTGTGCTCCTTTAGAATGGGCCAGAATAGACCAGGAATGGGAGCCATAGGTCAGCAGAGGGCACTTAAGGTTTCAACTTAAGAAGAATATGCTGCAAAAGTTTGAGAGTTTAGGACCAATGATTATTAAGCCAATTGGTTGGGGTGGTACATATGTGTTCTTGGGTGGGAATCAGGGCTGCAGTGAGGGGGAATAGGGAGGAGTTAGAAAGCAAAGAGTGGGGAGAAAGATTTTCTTTTTTCTTTTTTAAAGATTTATTTATTTATACATACAAGCTGGGGTACAGGCCAGAGGTGTGGGGTGGCGAGAGGGTTCACCAGAGACAGAGTGGGGAGTAGAACAGGCAGATCAGAAATACACTGCTGAGGGGAGCAGCGGGCGAGGCAGGAGAGGTCTGCCGCACCATGTGGGAATCTCCCCGGCCGGGCGTCGAACTCACATGGCCGCTGCCGACAGCTCCACAGAGCAACGCTTAACCGCTGCGCCACCAGGGAGGCCCCGGGAGAAAGATTTTCAACCTCAAACTGGCACTACATTTCAAGCTGAAAGGTCAGAACTTCCAGGAGTGGGGTTATCATGAAGGTTAGAGAGAGATCATTTGAGGAATCTGGTTATGTAATGTTTCATTCCACTCTAAGGTACTCTTTGCCATTAACCAAAATGTCAAGGCCCCACATGAGGAAGTGATTACAAAGTGATGAAAATCCGTGTGTATAAACTTAACCCCCTTTCTATTCTGCTAGTGAAAACCAGTGTAAGATGGGAGGGTGACTCTAGACTACCTCTCAATTCATGATTAGGATATGATTTTTGTAGTGAATTACTCCCTATTACAAATGAATGGAAGGCAGATGAAAAGAATTCTGTGCATGGGTGATGGTATCACAACAATGTGAATGTACTTGTTGCCACTGGAGTACCCACCTAAACATGGTTAAGATGGTACATTTTATGCTATATGTATTTCCTCCCTCCCCTTTTAAAAAAAAGAACAAATGGAAGGGGGGGGGGAAATCTAATAACTAAATTCACTTTGCCATACATTGGGCTGTCACTTCAACTGAGTAAAATCTTTACTTTTTAGAAACTAAATCTGAGATTGATCCCTGTAAGTTTACAGGAAAAAGAAAAGAGGCTTTGAGAGAAAATTACTAGGGCTGACCTAGCTTTCCAAATAGTATAGACATTCAGAATAATTTCTGTTATTAAGACTCCCTGTGACCCACAAGAAGTAAATGAAGTCTTTGAAAAATGGAAAGAAAAAAGAATGAGTTGCTAAAGATGAATTTTTTATAAGCTACATCCATATATCTTTGTACTGAATACCTTATAGATGAAAGTGACTATGGAAACATTTTCACTGTCTCTACTTTTAAAAACTTACATGTAATTGTAATTTAGAGAAGAAAACAAATAATCCTACTTGTACTACTTCATTTCGATAAGCCCAGCAGAATTTGTTATCATGAGCACAGGCCCATTTCTACTTCCCTGTCCTTGACCTAACTGTCTTTTATTCATCTTCTATCCTAATTTATACAAATTACTTTAAATCCTCTCTTGTGTTCTTTTTTAAAACAGCCAGGATATAATAGCATAAAATAAAATACTCCTATCTCAATCACATTTTGACTAAGAAGTTTCCATAAATGATCTAAGAAAAATAATATATAGCCAACAATTCCAAACCATGCCCTGTATCTCTAGACTTAAGAGATATAAAGAATCCATCCGTAGTTCCAGTCTGCTGAGCCTACCAGACCGGTCTAAGGGTTGCTCAGGAGTCAGGTGCTCACGGAAAGTCAGAGGCTCTAGATTTGTGTGGGGCGTGCAAGAGAAAAGGCCACCCCGGTGAACAACGCCCCATGTGACTCCTAGGTAACCACCCCCCACACACACATGCTCCTGGGTCTATAGATTTCCCTACTGCCAAAGTGGTATCTTATGATTCTCCAGAGCCTGTTGGGGTAAGGCGATTTTTGACATCTCTTGGAGCAATTAGAGAAGTTCATGAGTTGACATTTGCGAATAATGTAAGTCATAGAACTCTGGGCTCCAGAGCTAGAAAAACTCACTCTGGTTCCCCAGCACCCTAAGCATAAGTTTTCTCATCTGTAAGAGTGGGAGTGGGATGGGGGATAGTAGCTATTACCTCACAGAATCATTGGGAAGCTCAAATGAGGTAACAGGTGTTGGCACATTAGGAATGGAGTCAGGAAGGACATATTCAGGTGATTAAAAGAGACAAAGCCATGACAGACAATGTCCCTACAAGAACTGAAAACAATTTTGGCTTCTAGAGTTCCTATTGAGAGGGCTTGAAAGTGTAACTTTCTCTGAAGATAAAAGAAACACTTTGTGAGTTGACCTGGAAAGGTGTCAAAAACAGTTTCAGTATATGTCCCCAAACCAAAAGAAATACTCTATTGCGAGCATGGGGTCAAAGATGCAATTATGTCTGGCAAGCATTAAGACAAACAAAAAATACATCCTTTGCTTTCAACACAGCCTGCGAGCTAAAACAAAGTTCACCTCTTAGCAGCAACAAAAAAATGTGCTTGGTATTCCAGAACACACCCATTTGAAAAGCCTTTGATATCAGCTGTTGGCATAGAAACCCGGAGTAAAATGGCTGTGGGAAGAACAGAATCAATACCAGGAAAAATTGCTTGCTGAGCTGTTACTATCAGTAAAGTCTACACCGTTTTAAATAAATTTTTATCACACCATTCTCCGAAAACAAATGTGTGGTGTATTTGTTTTTTCTGTTTGCTTTTTAATTTAGAGAGGATGTGAAAGCAGGGAGAAAGAGGGAAGGCATAAATATGTCAACTTCTTCAAAGCAGCTCCTGCAAAATGCCTTGCTCCATCTCTGGCAGTGTTCTCCCTTACCACAGTCCTCACCCTACCTGCATTATTAACAACAGCAGGAAACCACTGAAAGAAAAAAGAGGGGAGGAATCAAGCATTTCCTCCTTCTTCAAGACTTGGCACTGCAAAAAGTCTCCAAAACTCAGTGAAACTCAACCCATCAAACAACTGTAATGATGGTTCACCTTAGTTGCTAATGCAAGTGGTAAATCAGTCAGTTCAAGAGGAATTCAGGACACCTGCTTCCCTTACACCATCCAAAAAGAGTTGATAATGACATGAGCATCAAAGTTTTAGTAGGAGGTGAATGAAACATATGGAGATGTGAAGTTGTATTCCCCAAATTACTTAGTTATATAAGCAACTGACAATAAAACCTGAGTAGAAAAACTGATAACAAGAACATTTTAAACATATATAAATGATGCAGCTTCCTTCCAGTTGACCTTTTAAAGACCACATGATTAATTTATATGAATTTAACAAATCAAATATAATCTCGCAAATAAAGTTGTATCATATACATAACATAAAACCTGCTCATTGTAGAAACCAGTTAAGAATCTATTATATTGAAATCAGGATCTACTAAAGCAGAATTAGAATAGGAATTCTATTTACAGGATCCCTGAAGGATACAGGTAGAAATACTAGCTAACATTATTTATTTATTGGGATTTTTCACATGTCCACTTGTTCACAAGCTCCACGGCAGCAGAAACATTGCTTATGTGTCCACCACTGTTATGCCTTGCCTGTAACGATACCTGGCACAGAGCAGCTTGCCCAGTATCTAATAACTGATTAATGAATTTACCATAATGACATGAACCTTCCATGAATGAAGTAGGTAGATGTAGATAGTCTCTCTGGGAAGGGATAAGGTGAGATAATGAAGGTGAAGGCAGCCTGGAGCATGTTAGGAGCTCAGTAAAGAAGGGTTAGGGCTGTCATTACTATGGGAATGCTGCTGACCTTGAGGGACCAATCACTGTGGCTATGATTTCAATGTGATTTTTATTGTCCTAGCTGCAGGCGACACAGAAGCCCTAGCACTAAGCCCGCCACATGTTCTATGTTCAATAATCATGAGCAAGTATTATTACCATTGTGTTGATACACGTAGTCCTGAAATGGCAAAGATCTAGAGGTTAATAATGACTTGCTGAACCAAAGCCACAAGCATCCACTGTCACAAGACATGTCTTTTTCCAGTAGATTATATGATAGATGAACCATATTTGTATTTTTGTGAAAGAAAAATACAGTGGGAGCTAAGCTGCTCTGGTATCCAGACACTGTGCTTTTCCTTAGGAACAGAACTATCAAGTATGCACGACCCTATTCTTAACGAGAGGGACTCAGCAGCAGCAACAGAGAAAGTGACCTTGGAAGTTACTCTTAACGTTTCTCTTTCTTTACTTAAGGCACTTGGTGGAACATGTAGCATTTGCTTAAGCTTTTCCATAAGTTCCTCCTCCACTAATGCCAGCAGTAGGACTCCCAAAGTATGGGATGATCACAACTCGATTTCTGAAAGTGGGGTTCCCCAAGAAGCCTAGAAAATTCCAGAGGCATCAGAAAACCCAGCTAATGATACTTAACTCATAAAGTCCTGTCAGGAAGGCTGAACAGCATGCCATGATTACCAACAACTTTCAGGAAAAGTCAGAATTCTCAAGGAGCACTTTTTCATGTTACTCTCCCCTTCCTTGCCTCCATCAAGAATAACGAGGAGTTGAATTACTTGCAAAAGTTGGCAGGGTGCCACCTTCAAAATCCCACCTCACCATCATGCCTTACAGTGGATATCTAGAAGTCTAGCAGGTACCTTGTTTGAGGACACAGGTACAGATTTCCAGTTTTTCCCATTCAAATGTACATAAAGGCACATGGAAGGGGCAGAAGAGTAAGGAAGTGAAAGATGTGCGCTCCTCCAATAACTATTCATCGTCTGAGCTGGGCTTCGGTGACATACATGGTGAGCCATCCTCCAGAGGGTGCGGGTTCAGCAATCAAATATTGGAGGTCCAGCACACTTCCATTTGGGACCTCCTTTTATTCTGAGGCTATACAGTGGGCTCGTGAGGAGCATACACTTAGGGCGGGAAGACTATGCCTTGGCAAGTCACTTTACCTCTCTGAACCTCAGTTTACCCACCTGTAAAATGGGGATATCCATGCCTGTCTAGCAGGGTGGATATAAGAATTTAATGAGTTTATGAATAAAAAGCACTTATTTGTTTATTGTGAATCTCCAGGAAAAATTAGTATCCTTCAGCCCCTGTGTGTTAGGGAGAAAGAAGATTATAATTATAAGCACAAGTCTGCTTAGATTCCAGGATAATCATCAGACTCATTTTCTTCCCAGTTGGACGGAGAGCAAATTCATATGACTGTTTAATCAATAGCTGAGGCCAAAGGATTTGTTTTCTCTCCCTATAATAAATGTGCCAATAAACATAAAAGTACTCAATGACTATCAGCACTATTATTTTTACCATTGTTATTACATACTTGTCCAGGAAAATAGCATGCAGTAAAAAGAGAAAGTGGGAAAGCAAGGGTCCCCCCCTTTTAATCGTGGCCTATTAAAGCCAGCGGTCCTAAATACATTGTACAATTTTTCATGCTTTCCTCATTTCCCCACCTCCCCTTGACATCCAAACAGAGTTTTCTAAAGCTACTGGTTTGTTTCTTCACGTGTCGTTGCCAGACTCTCTCAAGCACCCCCACCCTCGCTGACTACCACATTTTTTCAAGAGTCCCCATCTCCCTGATTGGGCATCAGTGTGTATACAACTCAAATGTCCTTAGCTCCAGACTCCAAAAGGTCCTTAAAGCACCAGGCCCACATGATTGCCTGGGATGGAGTGCGGGCTAGATGTGTCTATTTAGAAATGAAGTGGTTGGGGCATGGGAATTCTGGCATTAGAATGAGTAAGTGACTCCTGACCTAGAGCAGCTAGTTCTAGGAAGCGGGCTGCAACATCAGATCGGAAACTTGATTTCTCAAGGCACATTTCCAAACTCCAGTGGCTCCATGTTTGGCTTCAGTGAGAAAAAATAACACTGGCAACAGCTGCTGTCTGAGTGGATATCAGCAGTTAGAGTTTAAACAATTTCTTGTTTAAACAGTAGGAAACTGTAGAACTTAGCTAGACTTCCCAAAAGTCAAGGCTGGTACAGAGGAAATTACCAAAATATGCAAGGAAACGTCAGGTTAAAAATGAGGATGAATAATCCACTTAAAATCTTAAAAAGTGGCCTCAAACTACTGTGTCCCTTGGAGTCTTAGAATTGTCACAGAGGGGTCTCAGACGTTGCTTGGGACTGTGTGTGTGTGTGTGTGTGTGTGTGTGTGTGTGTGTGTGTGTGTGTGTGTTGCAGACACCCTTATCTCCACCCCATGTCCCTGCAGAAGTATTAGAGGGAGGGAGAGAAAGAAGCTGACAGCCTCCATCTCTACTACTCTACGCTAGTTGGGCTAGGGGTACAGGTGCAGCCTTTGAGGCCCACATGATTCCAAGAGTCCACAAGATTTTTTTCAGAAAGAAAAGAAAGGCAGAATATTAGTTTCAAGCTGAGAGCCTATTTTTATGATTGTTTTGAGAAAAAACAACTGAAAACAAAACCAAATGTGTCTCCAAATGCAATGTCCTCCCCACACTGGTCATAAGAGCAAAACGTCAGGCTTACCTTCACATACTGAACCAGTCGTTCTTTCACGTTGATTTTGTAAGTCTCTAAACCCAGTTCCTTAGATAATCGTAAGATCTTGTTCTGTGTTGGTCCCACATAAGCCCCACCAACATCCACATAATCAACATGTTCATTCTGTTGAAAAAGTGGTCAGAAGACTTTAGCTCAAATGTGAAAAATGTTTTCTCTATCTTTTTGTTTTGTTATTTATAGCTTACAAAAAGCATTTCGTCTTTAGAATTTAAATGTACCTTACATAACTCTTCTAATGTGAAATTGGAAATAGAAACTCTTTTTCCTCCACTCAAGAACTGGGCACAGCCCTATGTACACACTTCACTCACCAACCCCATTTGTATAACTAGTGGCAAGGCCAACTCAACAATGACACTCAACAAAGAATAAAGAACACTGTCGGACATCCTACTGACCTAGGTCCTTTTCAAGTAGTTTTTCCAGTCATTTCAAAGGTTATTATCTGTGCTTTGAGGGGAGTTATGACTGGGGGAGCCACCTTGAGATTTATTGGCCCTAATTCTCTGATTTCCATCAGATGAAATCTTAAATCAGTCACATAAATGGACTCTTAATCCAAATTCAAAACATTTATAGGGTAGAATGCATCGTGGAAAAAGAATTCACAAAGGTATAAAAAGATTCATATATCTGACAAATTATTTATAAATATGCAAACCTTTCATAAACTGAAATCGTTTACTTTCCCCCTCTTAAATGCAATTCTATACTTTTTCCAGCATTTTTAGTAACACATTTCCCAGCGATTTAATAAATTGAATACTGGTGAGTTACAACTCCTCTGTGTTTGTGATAACTTCTTGTAGGTCTGTTTCTATTTTGTTGTTTACACTAGTTCTCATTCATGTTGCCTCCTTGTAAAATACAGATATAATCTGAATCCTAGGAAGAGGTATCTTTCTCAGACAAGATTTATGTTTGCTCTGCCCAGCACCTGGAGATGCTAAAAATACTAGGTGACTTTATTTTCTGTGCCTGAGATGCTTTGAAGCTGGGCTGAAATGTAGCATGGCCTAGTTCTTTTAGGCCTTAGTCCTCAGACATTGCCCAACCCAAAGCACAAGGAGTTTACCAACACCTCCCTCCATACACACACTTTGGAGGGCTCTGAACTTGACCCTCAGTTGTCCTAGCTTTATAAGACTTTTGAAAGTACTATTTAGCCTATTTCCTTGTTTCTTTAGCAGCAGGCAAACTCCCATCTCTTCACTCCCAGAGGGAAAGTAAATCAATCTTTCCTCATCTTTGCCCAGTGATTCTTCACTACCTGGTTAGCTAGCTGATGCTTTGAAGGTGTGTGTGTGTGTGTGTGTGTGTGTGTGTAGTGGGTACAGAGTCACTTTGAGTCCAGCCAAGCCATAACCCCATTTGAGACACAAGATACTCTATTAGGTCTCAAGTATGAAAATTATGATACTGTACTGTAGTTATTTGTTCACATTTACTTTCTTCACTAGAATGTAAGGTACTAAAGGTGAGAGGCTATTATTCTTCACTGAATGCTTGCTGAAGAGAAAAAGAATGGACACTTATTTCATGGAGTAGCTTAGGGCTATGGAAGATGAATGGCTTAACTGCATCAATTTATGAGATCTCCTTTAGACCAATGGCTCTAATTCTAGTTTGTGTGAGATAGTATATGTAAGTATCAAAATCACTTACCCTCACAGTATATGTCCTTCCTCCAACTCTGTCACGGGCTTCCAAGACCAAAACATTAGTGCCATGTTCAGCTAAAAGTTTGGCAGCAGACAGTCCTAGAAAGAACACAAAACAGAGGAATAATTAATGTCTAAATATGAAGCACCCAAGATTTTATTTTTTTTTATTAATGAAGTACCATTGTTTTACATCTTTGTTAATATTTTGACAATAGAGGATTTCTCCCCTTAGGTGAGGTCATCATAGTTCTCCCAACACCAAAACACCCAGAGTCCTTTGCCAGAGTGTGTTATGCTCTTCCCTCACCCAAGTTTTCATCCCTCCCCCTTTCTTTGTGTCTCTCCATCCTCTCTTGGATGCCTCAGCGCTATGGTGAGTTTTCAAGGACTGGTTTTATAGTTTCTCTCTGTTTGACCCTTTGTTTGGCTTCGCTCTATTCCACATGTAAGTGACACCATCTGATATTTATTTCTCCTACTGGCTTATTGCACTGAGTATAATCCCTCCCAGCTCCATCCAGGTTGCCACAAATAGCATGAGTTTATCTTTTTTGATTGCTGAGTAGTATTCATATATATGTGTATATATACCACATCTTCTTGATCCACTCACTCATCGGAAACATCCAAGATTTAACCAGATCTGCAGATAACATAATACAGTACAACATACACAATCCATTGATTTTGCCACCTTTCTAATAAATCGCCTGTGACTGAGTCGTCAATTTTATTATCACAAATACAGTATCTATCATAACTGTATAATCTATCATCAGATTGTTAGTAGAAACAAAATGTATTTTTTTTACATGTATACTTTGGTTTTGGTGATAATCAAATCAAATTTAAGTGAATCTGCTAAGGCCCTAAATCAACCCTTATTGTACCCTCTTCCAGAAATCTTGACTGTATAAACAGAAGAGCGAGTTTTCCTGGAAATTTCCCCTAGCTACACCAAGTCTCAGTATGTGGTTTTTACTTTTCTGAATTAAAATTCTATTTAATCACCTCTTATGGTTTATATATGAATTACATGTTTGCTAGATGTTGTTTTCTCCATTAGATTCTAAATTACCAAAAGTAGGAACCATGCTCTAAACTGTAATATTCAGCACACCTACCTGCTAATGTCTGTATGCACTTCTGACCCATCTGAGTACAATGTACCCCTACATTGCTGACATCCAAAGATCTATGCATGCAATGAATCACAAAGAAAGGTATCCTGTGACAGTTTAAATTCATGTCAATGTCTGCAATACTTGGTGCAATGCATTTCCTGGGACAGAACCAATGGCTTCTTATACTGACGGCAGAAAAATAGGGATGGAGGTATGATGACAAACATGTTTATGCATACATCTTTTTTCTTATGTCTAATTTCTTCAGGTTCATCTCCTAGTTTAGTTTCTTTCCAGTTCCTTTTAATCAACTAACCACAAAATAATTAAATAAAAAATGTTTATTAGAATTAATCAGGTAGCTCCACTTCTAAGGAGAAACCTGCCTTCTGCTGCCTAAGGAGAAGCAGAAGTGGCTTTGAACTCCAGCAGCAGAAGGACCAGCAGGAGTCTTGCCTTCTGCCCCTCCCACCCCCCACCTCCCACCATAGCCTCACAGTTGACAAAGTGCGGTACATCTTACAGATCAATTACACATGCCTTTCCTGGTGCTTCTACCAACCATCCCTTGGAGTAGATCTCATTATCGCTATATTCCAGATGAGAAAAATCAAGTGCCTGATACGACCACAACAAAGTCTTCTGAAAAGCAAAGGGTTTTACTTCTCACTTGGCCCTCATAAAATGTAACCAAATGTGTAAGTCTAAACCAGTTTGATAAATGGGGTTCAGTGCCAACAGAAAATAAACACCATTGGAGGATAAAGGGGGATGGGTAGCAGGGTTAGCTGAGTCAGTACAATGACAACATCAATGACAGATCATTTCGCAATTGGGCATGTAAGGATATAACCAAACGAAATTAAAAAGCTGACCAAGAATGGATGTTTCTGTGTTACAGGGAAATGGTCCTATCTCAGCAAGGAAAATTTAAACTCTTAGTTAGAGAGAAGGAAAACATTTAAAATATTTCAAAAGGATTTCAGAAAAAAATGGGTCTAAAAAGATCTTGGGATTTGAAGAAGAAAGTTTTAAGTTATTTAGAATAGCATTTTTTTTGAAGATACTGAATAAATGGGATGTTAATGTTTGAGTGTTTATGGTGAAGATGACTGAGAAGAAATTTCTATGGTAATTCAAAGGTTAGTAAATACAGAATATGGAAGCAAAAGTAAGATGTTCTTAGAAAAAACATTACATTTCAGTAATAACAAGACTAATTTGAATAAGTAACTCAGTAAGTCATCAATAAAACACAGGCAAATACCTGCAGTCCAGAAAATAGTTTCAAATACAACAACTATTACTGTCTGTTAATTGGGATGGAAAAAATGAAGATGATGCCTGCTTCGGGATGTAAGTCTTTAACTCTTTTCTGTTCTTGTTCTGTGTGTTTTAATATGCATTCTACTGTCCCTTCATCACTACACAATTCCAATAATCACTTAGAGAAAAAAAAATCATATCTCAGTTGTCAATTGCACAGATTAAGGACTGCTGCCATAATTTTTCAAAAGATTTATTTGGCATTTTTTGTAAATGGCATAAAATATAAAAGGTTTTTCAAGTCTGAAGGCAAGTCACTAAATACAATGTAGCTACTAAAAATGGATTTTTAAAATCAATTCTTTTTTATTGTCACATTTGTTATAAAAAGTGAAAATCTCATCTTCAGCCCATTTCAGATTATCCAAAGCTAAGATCAGTGTACATTATTGCTCCTCTTTTTACTCATTTCCCATCATTTAATGGCCATATGGAATCTAACGTGATAGAAGAAGCCTGCTCTCCATACACCCCTCTAGTGTATCCTTCCCCTCTTCCAAAATAAGAAAAGGATTTGCTATGGCAGTATGCTGGCAAGTGATTAACAACCATCTCTGGAGTCAAGGGAGGGAAAGACACTTGATTTTCAGCATTTGGATTTCCATGGTGTCTATTCATTCCCATCATGGTTGATTTCTAACAGTGATTTCAAGTTCAACAAAACATAGTAAACATGGACTTGGGAAGAGGTGTGAGCGATGAGGGTCAGTCCTGACCAGACAGTAAAAGCTGGCTCCAACACATACCTTCAGATGTGAAGAAGACTCTTGGCCTCAGGTCAGAGGAGGAGTAACGAGGCCAGGGAGGGGCAGAGTGTCTATTAGACCGTATCAGCAAGTGTATGAGATTTATTGGGTTGCAGGGAATCAAGGCGCACCTAGGAAAGGTGTCCTAAACTTTCAAGTGTCCCAGGTCTTCAGTTTGTGATTCTCCCACTGGAGTGTTTTAGAGAAGAGGTTAAGTGGGCACTGGCAAAACAACACTACACCCTCTACCAGCACCGAGAGCTCCTCCTCTCCCTGATCATGGCAACTAGTTCATTAGAAAGGAGGGAGCCCAGGACTCCAATGTTCTGTGGTTTTCTATGAGAGCAGACAGCCTAGAGAAGTTACATTTACTTTTCTTCTTTGGAGAAGTGCCTTTTGAGCTCTTCTGCCCATTTTTTGATTGGGTTATTGGCTTTTTTTTTGTTGAGTTGTGTGAGTTCTTTGTAAATTTTTGTTATCAGTCCTTTATCAGATGTATTGTGTGCAAAGATCTTTTCCCAGTTGGTAGGGTGTCTGTTAGTTTTGGTTAATGTCTCTTTTGCT